>PVIR01025713.1:0-24623 GCA_004026965.1 Petromus typicus | reverse complement strand
GCTGTGAAGACACATGCTGGTGTCTGTGAGAAGAAAACAGAGGCTGACATCTAATATGAGAAGCTGAAGGAGGGTGATCTAGAACATTCTGGAAATTCTGAAGTCTTACAGCTATGCAGTATTCAACCAGCTTTCCAGCCTTCATCTTGCCTTAATTTAGCCTTCTCTCAGCTCTGACTTCACGCAAGCAAACAACCTCCAATGCCGCCCCTCCCTCCATTGCTTTCTGAGTGGAGAAGAAAGCCTTTTAATTATTATCATCCCCATGAAGAATTATTTTTGTAAAAATAAATAACATCTCTAAATCTGACATCTGTGATGACTTTATTAAAAAAAAAAATAAAGAAAGAAAGCACTATCCAGGTCAACAACTCTCTTGTTTTAGGCATTGCTGGGTTTGGTGAGTAGGCTGTGTGGTGTACACACTTAGTAAACACATGAAGACCGTACTCGGTGTCCTTTGGGAAAGATTGACTCCCCCTGGATCATACACCATTTCACAAGGGAGACTCTCCATGCAGAACTTGGAAGAAAAGACTTGCTTGCCAGAGGACATTGGCTTTGGTGACTGGGCTAAGAAATGAAAGCACATCCTTGGGAAGTATATTTACCTCTTTGCATTTCTTTCAAGATTTTGCCTCTTTCCCTCATATTAGAAGGGACCAGTGTCACTGCTGGACAAATAAAGTCTTGGGGATCTTGTTTCCAATCAGAGCTGGAGAGTGTGCACTTCTCCAGACACCTGCTAAGGGCCAAGTGAACTCCTCTAAGCCTTGGATGTTCAAGTGCTTGAGAAAGAGGCTGACTTTGTGGGAGACAAGACAGGTTATAAAGCCCCTTTCAGGGAACTTTCAGGCAACATCCCCAGTCTTCCTCAGTCATTACCCACGGTAATATAATTCATTTTTCTGGCCCCATCTTCTTCTAAAAGGTCCTCTTCCAAAAACGTGCTTTATACTAAGTCACTGCCTCGTTTGTACAATCAAGACATTAGTCAGATTTTGTCCCAGAAGAGAGCAATGCTCCTTATTTCATCTCTACCTTAATGGTGGCTTTGGTCGTCCAAGCCCTGAACAGAGGGACTGAGGGGATTGGGAGAAGCATGAAGGGTAGAAGTTAAGTGCAGAGGCTTCTGGCCAGGGGTTTCCCTGGAGGACCTGAATTAGCGTGCTTGTTGGCCCATCCAGGCTCTGCCTCCTTCAAGGTCAATGAGGTGACCTCAGGGTCGATACTTTTACATAATAGTAAGTTACATAGCACTTGGGCTATGGATACCATGTGCCCCAAAATCTTTCTTTTGCTTGAGGGTCTCTAAAAATAACAGCTCTGCCATGTTCTCTTAGGTGGCACACAAAGGAAGAAGAGTTTGCCAAGACATTCAAGAGTGGGTCAAACATAGAGGTATTAAGGAAACAGAGAGGCTTTATGCTGAAATCTATGAAATAAATGATACATTACAGAGTCATTCAGTGGGTCTGAAAACTCTACAGATTAGAATTATAGGAATGACCTTATGTAGTGAGGGAATCAACTATTAATAAGACCCAGAAAGAAATTGTTAGGGATATACCATGTCAGATCTGTACTGTTTTCCTTTTTGATAGATCAGGGATCTTAGACTCAACATCCTTCTTTGGCAACTCCTTTCCACATGCCTGAAACTGTTAAATATGTTAAATATTTTACATATGAGAGAGGAGGATATTATTCTTATCTTCTGGATGAGGACACAGAATCACAGGCAAGTCAAGCAGCTTTCCCAGAGTATGTAGCTAGTAAGCAGCCATAGTGGAATTCAAGCCCAGGCAGTGTGACTCTGGAGTCTTTGTCTACAATCGTCATACTATCTGAAGCCCAGGGTTAAGTGATGGGTGAATCTATTACTGGCTGGCAGGTACTTCTGGGGTTTTATTTAATGCAACATAACTCTGAGAAGAGCATTTCCCTCAGATCACTGTGCATTTCTCTCTTAAGACATATGTGGTACTTTGCAGACATGGCTTTTAAATTAATTTTTTTTTGAGATACTGGGAGGTAGTCCTGCTCCAAAACCATCTATGGCTCCCCATCACCTTCAGGGCACATTCCATGTTCTTTAGCCTTGTCTGCAAGGTAGTGCAGCATGAGCTCATGCCTCAACATTTGTCACTCCACGCCTTCTGCTCAGGTCTCAGTGACCTCAGAACTTGCCTAGGTATTCTGGGATACCATATCTTCCCTTGAGCTCTTTCTCCATAAGGTTCTCTGTCACTTGTAATGACTGGCTCGTAAGGCAATCTATTCCAACAGTCACTCCTAGGAGAAGGCATTTTCCTTCCTCTGATATCCTCCTGGAGCTGGTGGGGACCTAGGAGGAGCTTAGGTTGGGAAGCCAGAGGAAGCAGACCTGTTGTACCGTCACCCTTCCCTGACTGGCTGTGGGATGTAGACAAGTCATTTTAACTCTCTGAATCTCAGTTAACTTTCAAGTGAAATGAGGACCATCTAGCCCACTTCTTCTAGTTTTTGGAGGGATCTTTTGAGCTAGAACTTGACAGTGATTTCTGCTGTGTGACTGTGAATGAGAGGGACAGTTAGGTGGCGGCTGTTGTGATTATGCTGCTGTGGCTGGAGGAGTCCATGTCTCCCTGGAAAGGTGTGAGTCCTGGCAGGATGGCTGAGTGTGAGCCGTCTCTTGTCCCTTGTATCATCTGGGGCCAGACTGTACAAGAAGGAACAGGAGCTGAGGAAATGTTCTCAGAAGCAACTTGGAAGGAATCAAGCTTTAGATTTAGGCCAGAACCCCGGCTCCTGCACTGCAGCTGCAGAGACTGTCAGGCAGGTCTGACCGGTTCCATCCTCTGGCTGGGATCTCCGGTTCAATTCTTTCTGAAATTGATGGACAGGCAGGGCCCTGGAAGGCAGTGTGAAAAGCCCCAGAGGAACTCCCGGGAGGGAGTGGGGTTTAGAGTTGGGAAAGGCTCTGGAATTGCAGCCCAGAGTGCCAATGTTCTCACCCCCACGGGCATTTCCCAGATGTTCACAGCCTGAAAGCCTTGATGGACCTGGCTTGCCAGCCTTTTCTGGGGAAGGCACAGCTGCACAGGCACAATGCATACTTGCCTCCCGTCTGGGGACCCGTGCTGTGGAGAGAATGTGAGTCCTTGGATTCGGGGCTTGAGTTCCTCACTTGGTCACATCATAGTGGCTTTTGTGCTTCAGTGCCTTGTAGTTTGCATGGGGTGCATGTCTGGGTGCATGCATTTGTGTGTACACACATGCTCATGGGAAACTGTGCACAGGCATACACAGCATGGCAAACTAGTGTTTTTCTTTTTGGTATTTCCAGGACTGAGACACAGGCAGGTAAGCAATGGTCCCCAAATGGAGTGTATATGTGAGGGAATGAGAGGAACTTCATGATCTGGCAGAATCTGCTCCTTCACTCCCAGACACTGGGCACCTGGTCCATGCTTCCTACCCTCATTCCCAGCACTGCTACCCTCCCCTGCCCCGGATTCCCTGATGCAATCCTATGGGAGCACTGCATGCCTGTAAATAGGTGCAGAGACACTTGCCCAGGTCCCCCGCTAAGTGACGGGGCGGGACGCAAGCACAGGTCTGTTTCACCCTAAGGCAGCTAGTGTTGGCACCACACTCTCAAGCTTCTGCCCTCCTGGGATCAGGCCTCTTGTGGGGATATCCGAGCAGTTCTCACGGTGCAGGGTCAGGAAGTCAGGAAGGCAGACAGTGATGTGGCCCATGAGCTGAGAAGGCTGAGAACTGGGAGGGTGGGTGGAGCCAGCTGGGAAAAGGAGCAGCCTTTGGGTTGGTCCTCAGCTAAGATGGAGCAGGAGAAGAGGATGCTTGGGGAGGGTGAGGGACAGCTTGGTGTGGCAGTGGCAGGCAGGGAGCTTCTTGAACAGCCAAAATCCTGTGTGTGAAGAGGAGACAGAGCACGAGTCCTCAGTGCCCTGGAATGCCAGGTGAGCAGTTAGGAATTGCAAAGATGAACTCTGCTGGTGTATTTGTGCTATGTGAATCAGTCTGTGTCCCAGATGCTTGTACCAGGCAGAGAAACTACCCATTTCTCGGGACCCTGCTGTTGGATTCTGGGGTGCCGGTGAGACTGTGGTGGGAGCTTAAGTGGGGCAAGTGTGAGGCTGGGAATTGGGGCAGCGTCACCCAGGAATGGTATACAAGGAGTCAAACAGAGTTTCTGTGCAGCGAGAAGGATTGGCCAGACACACGGAAAACACTGAAGAACTTTAAAATGGCTTAATGAAGCTGGATATCATAGGATGTGTCAGATTATATTAAGAAATAGATAGAATGAACAAACAAAAACAGCCCTTAACAGCTCTGCAAAAAAGAGAGGGAGGAAATACAGTAATATAGAGGAATAAGACTGAACCAAAAGTGGGCCGGGGATTTAGCTCAGTGGTTCTAGTGTCTGCCTGGCAAGTGCAAGATCCAGAGTTCGATCCTCAGTAACCATACACCACAATGCAAGCATAATCCCAGCACTCCGGAGGCAGAGGCAGGAGGATTGCCAAGAGTTCAAGGCCAGTCTGGGCTACAGAGTGAGTCCCTGTCTCGAAAAAACTAAAAAAGAAATCCCCAAAACAACAATAACAAAAAACCAAACAGGATTGAACCAAAAGTGACACGGTGACCTGAAATCTGTCTTGAGACAGGCTAAGAATTGACTGTAAGCCTTCTAGTGGCCAATGAGAAGAAAGAAAAAAAAGATCACCTTTAAGATGCATGGCTTTTCTCTAGGAAAAGTAGATGTACTGCTCAGAAGAGACATGAGCGCTGCTGCTTTGGAGCTGAGGAATTTCGCTGGTAGATCGTAAGATGCTTGGGTAGAGTTTGGCTCAGAGAGGAGGTGAGTACTCTGTGAGTAACAGAATCTAGCCTGGGAATGTGGAGAATGGCTGCGACTTCACTGAGCACTGGTTTCCTCTGCTGTAACCCGGAGCACTTGCCTTAAAAAGCTATGGAGGTGGTCTACCAGATGCAGGGAAAACCAGGCAAACACAGGCTGCTGGGCTGATCGGTAAGGCGAGTCAGCTTCCCTCCCTTCCTCCAAAGATGCCTCCCTTTAATTAAACTTTTTATTGCTCTTTTGCCCTCTCCTGCCTTGGGCCAGCTCCTCCCACTGCCCCCGGGACTAGGGCACAGCCAGGTGGCTGCTGGCAGGGTGCCTGTTGAAAGCAATAGGGCCCACAGCTCCCCTCTGAGCCCATGCCCTGACCTGCTCCAAAGAAGCCGGGTTCTGCCAGCGCACATTCTCCCAGGGTGACCTCTGTTCTGAGCCCTGGGTGGGGCCGAGAACGGTGCCCCCCAGCCTCGCCTGGCTCTCCTCTCCTGCTCCCTCAACACCCTTGTATCTTTTCCTCCACCAACCTCAGGAATTAATGGTCGCCTTTGTAAATCTGTCTTTTGACATCCATCTCCCAGCAAGAAGACACGTGTCCTTAGGCCCTGGAGGTCCCGTTCTCAGCCGTCTTTGCCTTGCTGGTCTGCTCGGTCAGTGGTCAGCGTGGCTCCCACTGCAGGGTACATCTCGACATCTTCAGACTGAGTGAGCCAGTGAATGGAAGGGCTGAATGAATGAATGGGGTGGTGGGGTCAGGACTACAGTCTCCACTTTATTTCCACCTCTTTAGGAAGTTGTTTTCTGCTCATTCTTCAGGCTCCAGCCCAAACATTACTTCCCTGAGAAGGTTGTGTCTAGAGCTCTAGGCTGGGTCATGCACACTCCTCAGCACCCACTGTATTTAATCCTCACTGCTCCAAGCCTTCTGATTCCCTCTCCCTTCCCCTCATATTCATCTGCTAAGAACTTTTTGGTTTCTTGATTCTTATTTTCACCAGTTATATAATTTGCAGAGCCCACTGTGAGAAGCAAATGAAGGATCTCTTGGTGAAAAATGACTGGGATGCTCCAGATGCAAATGGAGGAATGTTAAACTGGACACTACTTTTCTAATTGCTGGGTCCTGTGTGACAGAAGGGAGGGACACTGTAGGCCTGGTTTAGTGAATCTTCCTCCTGATAGAGCCTTACAGAATGTTGACCCTCATTAACATTTCATTTAAATATCAAATGAATGAAAGCAGATGTACCTAGGAATAGGAATTGTATAACCCCTCTGAGTTTCAGTTTTTCCATCTGCAAAATGAGACTATCTTCCTAAGTAAGCAGTGAGGATTCTCTGGGCCTTGGAACCACTGGATCATGCGGCACATGTCCTGGGACTAGTCAGGTCCAGGTGGTGAGAGGACAGAGAACAGAGGACCGAGGACAGAGGCCAGTCCTACATGGGGCACAGTGAGGCTGGCCTGATAAGGCCCTTGGACTCTGCTCTCTTCAAGCAGCCAGCAAGCCTCTGATGACGTCTTTCTCCCTGGCTGGGGCCCAGGGCCTCAGGAGAGGCTGTAGGTCTCCTTTCTAAGCCATTTACTGTATACGCACTGTGTAACGGGCACTAGGTGAAATACTTTGCACATACCATCCCTTTCATCTCATCTTCAATTTTCATAGAGAGAAAGAAATCAAGAGTATGAGAGTAATATGCCATGTCCAGGGTTGGTTGGCTGATGAATGGCAGAGTCAACCAGGAATCCAGAGCTTCACTGCCCAGGCTGATGTGAGCTAAGAACAAAGATGGCCTCGAAAAAACAACTGATTCACAGAGCTCTGTGGGCATGAATGAGGGACTGTGGAAAACACCCTTGCTTTGGGCTTTATACGTTACTTGCTGTCTTGGAGACCAGGGTGATGACTGTGCGGGCAGGCCTGCTTGGCCCTTGCACACAATCTCTGGCCAGTATTGGGTGGAACCACAATGAAGTGAACCCAGTAACACTGAAGTTGTGGGTCAGACATTGCCTATGTTTCTGGGGTACCATTTTTTATACAAATGTTTGGTTTGCCTTTAATTTTTATTTTTAGAAACTACTATTTAGTAGTTTTTAAGCTTAAAATTGCACTAAGATCTGTATAATCTTGTTTTAGATGAATACAGAATTGCAAATGTGTACAGAAAATAAAAGTCAGAGTCCCTGGAACTCTTCTCTCACTGCCAAGCTAGGATGAATTTATACACACTCCCACATTCATCACATACTTCCTCACTCCACATAAGCACAACCTGCACAGACTGCAGACACACAGTGTGTGTCATGACACGCACACACAGAGGCATGCACACACACATCGTTCTACTCTGCTTTTCATGACTGCAGAGCCTACCAGCCTACTGCTTGCCCTGAGCCCTGAGCTGTGAACATTTTTAACCGGAAGGACCTTGTCCTGTGGGTTTGACACAGACCTAGTCTCGTTGGAGCTGGATGGTCATCTACTTCCCACCTACAGCTTTGAAAGCATTTGAGATCTGACATTTGACAAGATGGACACTTTTTAATTTTAAGTGAAAACAGTATAACCTTTACCCATGTTGCGCAACTTGCTTTTCCCTTGTGATTGACAATGTGTTTTGGATGTCTTCTCTGTAGTGTCTGACCTCAAACTTCTGGAGGGTTGCACGGTGTTCTAGGGATTTGCAGAGCGAAGCAACTGCCCTCAATGACCCAGTAGCACTGGATCCTTTAGGATGTGTGAAACAAGAGACCTCAAAGTCCAAAGGGTTTGAGGACACTGGCTTTGGCCCTGGGGGAACTTGGGTAGGACGCTCTGGGCCACGGGAAATAATACCGGACTGGGTGCTCCATGCTCAGAAGACTCTTACACTGATTTCCACTTTCTTGCTCATGCATGCATGCATGCATGCTCTTTCCTGCACACAGACAGACAGACAGACACACATACACCCACAACAGGACCCTGTTGGAGTCCCTAAGACCAGGAAAATGTTCCTTGCCACGCCCCTGCTATTGTGAACTAGAGCAGGCTGAGACCTCTGTTCAGTGTCTGCCCACTCAGGGCAGCCACAGAACCCCGTGTGTGGCTGTGTGTGGTTCTCTAACTGCATTATAGGTGCAGAGATGTTGAGGCTAAGCAGGCAGCATACTCCCCTCAGCAGGCAGGGGCAGGGGCAGGGCCTGGCCCATTCCTCACTGGCTTCTTGGAACTGTGAAAATTATCCAAACCTGAGCAGTTATGGGACTAGCAGACTCACTTGAGATGCCCTTGACCATGGAGACTATAGTTGTACCCCTCTCAGCCTTCAGACTCTTCCAACTCCTGGAGCCCCAGGATAGACATTTCCTGGTATGATTCAATCACAACACATTTAGAGCCAGAAGAACCTTTTCCATCCTCCCCTTGGGCTGGGGCCAAATTGTGGCCTCGAAGACATGTCCACATCCTAATCCCTGGGCCTGAAAATATGTTACTTTATGGCAGCAGAAGCTCTTTACAGGTGTGATCAAGGTAAGGACTATCTTGGGTTATCCAGGTAGGGCACAAATGTCTTCACAACGGTGGTTTCCCAGAAGCTGTGGGCAGAAAGAGATGTCACCAGGGAAGTGCCTGACAGCATGGAATGCTGCCCGCTTTGAGATGGAGGGAGATGACAGGAGACAAGAAAGTGGCCACTAACTGCTGGAAGAGAATGGAAGCAGGTTCTCCTCTAGAACTTTCAGAATGGACACACAGCGTGGATGGCACCTGGAGTTTAGTCCAGGGAGACCTGTGCCAAGCTGCAAAGCTGTAACTAAGGGTAAGATGGACTTGCCTTTTACCCAGGAAGCTCAGTCTGTTCACTCACAGAGCACCTCCTGTCGTGTACGCATGCGCAACTGCACATGCACCACCTGTGGATGGACGAGCACCTATAGGGCCAGGCATGGTCTAAGGTAATGTTACTATGGATAATGATGATACTATGAATGCTTATCCATTAATACTGATAGTAATGATAGCACACCACCGTGTGTGCATTGAACTCAGTGTTTTGCAGGTACTAATGCATTCAATCTTCCTAACAATGGCTGAAGGCAGGTTGTCCTTCACCCCCCATTTCATAGTCACCCATTTTACAGGTGGGGAACCTAAGACACATAGAAGTTAAATACCTTGCCCAGGGTTACACAGCCTCAAAGTGGGGCTAGAATTGGAATAAAGACCATCTAGGTCACTTTCATGGCTTTCTACACTGAGAGACACACGTTCCTTCATGTACACACACACACACACACACACACACACACACACACACACACACACACTTTACATCCTCTCCTTCACCCGTCCTCCATTCTCCTCACCCTCACCGGCCCCTGCCACTGGTGGGGCAGGAGGGACAGGAGCAGACAAGTTGCAGAAAGCTGGATTTGGAAACTCTGACTCGGAGACAGCAGATCTGGCCAAAGGTTCAAATACTGCATCATCAGGGGGAAAAAAGTCGCTAATTTTTTCTGTGAGTTTTACATTTCCCGTTTTGACACTTAACCCATTTTAACCAGATGATTCGTTCAGTGTGTAATTGAACACAATTCAATATGCTTGGCTTGTGGAACTCTTCAGACTCCTAGCAGTAGGCATGTCTTGGGTTGTCACTGGACTGTACCCTGGGTCCTGGTGTCCAGGGCCTTAGCATGGCCTCCACTCCCAGGGCTCTGGCCAGGCTGGCCTGGAGACTGCAGGAGACCAGAGGTTTTCAGACAGTTGTTGCTGAGGATCCACACCCACCTCCTTACCTGCCTCTGGGGCAGGGCTGGGCCGGGTCCCTGGAACCTGTTGGGCTGGTTTGGAAGCTGTTATTACTAGGGCTGTCTGAGGAGGATAGAGACCAGAGAGGCAGGAAGGGAAGGGGGAGGGGCAGACTCCCTGGAGAGGATGGAAGTGGGGGTTGTCCATGGTAGGGGGGAGTTGAATTTAGAATGCAAGGGGATGGGGTCTGAGGGGCATTGGGTCTTGGCTCATTCTTGACTTAGCCAGAAAGTTCCAGTCCCCCATATTCCAAGAGAAGGACATCATAGTCCATTTTGGTGTGAGAAGGCAACACCACCTGTAGAAGCTCCCCCTAAATTCTGGAGGTATGAATCCATCTCCTTATTCACCCCACGATAAGTGTTAGGGGCTCTGAGCTCCTGGGTGCCCTGGGGTGGAGTAAAGGCCTGGGGACCACTTCAAAGGGGTCCTGGAGAATGACAAGCCGGTCCACACAGCTGGGTTCTGTGGCAGTCTGGGTGAATGCAGTTGCCTTTCTTCTGGCTCCCAGCCACTTTGACATCAATCACTAAAATAGCTGAGGCTCTAATCATTTTCTCCCCTTGTCTTCCACTGCCCAGTCCAGGCACTGGCCCCGATAGCTTCTGACTCATGTGACTATTTCTCCTCTTTCTTGCTCTCTTCTTCTCACACAGCGGCACACAGTTGACCCTAAGCTGCAGTAGGTTGGGGACAAAAGAGATGCAGACCCCTGAAGCTCACAGCCCCAGGCTCAGCTGCTGCTGCCCACTTGAGGGACTGCAGAGAGCATCTTAGGGCATCTAGGACTCCAGGGGCATCTCAGCAGAAGTGCTGTCCTTGTGGGGCTTGGAGGCTACTTGGTAGAGTAGATGGGGGTGGTCTCTACTCAGCTCCCCGTGTGCCTGGCAGGCTGCAGAAATCAGCAGATTCCCTTGTGTGGGAGGCCAGGGGACTCCAGTTCTTAGGTTGAGGGAGTCAATGTTCAGAGACAGGAGATCATATGTTCATGGAGTGGGATTCAGATGCAGGGCAGCCCGACTCCAGATATCCTGCCTGTCTCTAGTCAGGAGGGGTGTGAACCGCTGAGGAACAGCATGCCTGTGGGCAGGCCCAGGGGAGGAAGGCGTGCTCTGTGATGACCAGGTGTGCGTGTGTGTGTGTGTGTGTGTGTGTGTGTGTGTGTGTGTGTGTGTGTATGTGGTGCTCGGAGCCTGGGCTCCGCAGAAGGCAGGGTGGAACCGTGATGCGGCCACTTTATGCTGTGTGCCCTGCAGTGAGCCTTGACCTCAGGTTCCTCCTTAATGGGACTGTAACAGTACCTACTTTATGGTGTTACGGACACTGAGTAAGGCCAGTGCTTAACACAGAGCTGGGCACACTCTAAGGGTTAACGATTCATGCTTCCTTACGGGAAGTTTAGGGCAGGGCTAGCTGGGGGAGAGAGGGTCTGACAGGAAGCTTCAGGAAGGGTGGCTTTGATTTCAGAGGAAGGGGGACCCTCACAGCCAGGGTAGCTGCAATCCTGGCAGCTGTAAGAGGCTGGGCTAGGGCAGCCTTCTTTTCCCTTTCAGTGCCCACTGCCCTTACTAGGAGCTCTCCAGGGAAGAGGGAGGAGGAGGGAGGAAAGAGCCATTCCAAAGGTCACCAGTGGGGCCAGACTCCAGGGGAGCAGAGGGAGGCTGCGGCTGACAGCTCCAGGAGGAGGGCAGAGAGCAGCTGCCGCTCTGTCCACCCCTTGTGCTGGGGGAAGGGCAGGCCGGCGTGGGGCAGGCTGGACTGTCCTGCCCTTCTCTGTGGGTAGAGATAGCCTGAGCTGAGTCGCACAGCAGCTGAGCCTTTCCTCCCTCTGCCTGTTCCCTGGGAAAGGAAATGATACCTCAGGAGGTGCCGTGGCCTGGGCCACTTTCCTCTGCAGGCATAGCAGGCACCGTAGCTGTGGGTGGAACCCATGGGCCTCTCCGAGGCTCGTGGGCATATCTTAACTTCTTTAAAATTAGAAGACAGAATGTGACTGTAATCCGTCCTGGATTAAATTCATCTTTACATCAACAGTCGTAAATTAGATGTTTAATATGTCTGTGGAGAAAAGGCCTCAGGCAAGTAAACCTAAGGCCCGGAAAAGTTGCACACAGCCAAGTCTTTGCATTTCCCTCTCTGAGAGACAAGATCTCAGGAGAGAAGGTAAGCCGTTCAAGCGGGACTGGATTCAAGTCCTGCTTCTCCTTTTTAATAATTCTGCACCCTGGCTGAGACTCACCTCTTTGAAGCTCAGGTTCCTCACGTGTAAAATGAAAGAATGGATGAAGGAGTGAAAGGCCCATAGCCAGGGTACTTGTGAGAAGGTATCAAAGAAGGATCCAGCCTACCAAAGCTGTGAAAGAGTTATCAAAGCTCATTAAGATGTGGACAACCAGCCGGTGCCCAAGGTCCCTAGCTGGATAGCTACTTCCTGAGAACCTGCTGTGCCTCAGGGTTTATGCTGAGCTTCATTAGTACTTTGCTGCTGCTTGCTCCTCAGGCTCCACAGACTGTGGCCACACGTCTCCTCATGTAAGTTTCCCTCTCCCCACACCTCTTGATCCTGGCTTACAGAGACTCCATCCTTCCTTCCTAGGCTGCTCTTCCCTTCTTCACCTCCATCTTCTCATTTGGTACCAGGTCCTTGGGATTTGCTTCCTTCTCTGGCCAGCAGCCCCACCTGGACCCAGTTGAGGTCCTCCGTCATTGTCTCACCTCCTGCTCACTGCAGGAGAAGTTGCTCTGTCCCCTCTCTTGCTTCCAAGGGCTCCAGGCCCCTGCGGATCCCACTGGGATACAAGATCTGCTACCCTCCCCCCCAGCCACTTCCAAACTCATCCCTGAAGTGGCTGCTTTACTGTGCACGCCGACCATCTGCAGAGAGTGGGTCAGGCAAACTCCCATTTGAAATGTTGACAAGCTCAGCTTCCTAATAAAATAAAAGCCTGTTTTCTATCTTTTCCCTGCCAAAGGCTTCACCGAGGATTGATTGATTGATTTAAAGAAATTAAAACATGTCACATATTTCATAAGCAGCTTAACCACCCATGCTGGAACCTGGATACCTGACATTAAAGATTCTGGCTTTAAATGTAGAAATAAATATTTTTCAATACCAAAATCAATATATGCTATGAAAAGATGAATAATGCACAGAAATAATTTCTTTGCTCTTGAAGGGCATTGAACACTCATTTCTGGAGCCCCAAATTTTTCCACGGTCATATTCAGGGCTTAGAACAGGAAAAACACCAAAGAAGTAGGAATGGAAACAAAACCACGGATTCAGTCGATAGGGTGGAATGCGCTTTTGCTCTTCTCAGCACATACAGCCAAACTGCAAATCTTCTCTCCTTCCCCTCTGCTCTCAAGTGCTCAGAATCCCCTAGACCTAGCTCATATCTTCAAGACTTTCTCCTAGCTTGTCCTTCTCATCCTCCTCACCCGAGGTTATGCTTCCAGCCCAAGGGTGTTTTTCTTTTTCTTTTCTTTTCTTTTTTCTTTTTTTTTTTTTGAGACAGGGTCTTGCTTTGTGGTTCAGGCTGGCCCTGAGCTCAGCCTCAAACTCACATCACAGCAATCCTCCTGCTTCTGCCTCCTGAGTGCTGGGATGACAGGCGTGAGCCACCACGCCTGGCACTATGGTATGTAGTACTGGTTGCTTCTGGACGTGAGTCTCCATACCCAGTATTGTATGTGGTTAACCGGGATCGAACACAGGTCCTTGCGCTTACAAGACAGGTACCAGAACTACTGAGCTGACTCCCCTGCCCCCCAAGGATGTTTGTCATCCTTGCTGTGCCCTCTGTCTGGGATCCTGTCTTCTCCTGGTCTTCTTGAATGTAAGTCTTCTGAAGGCAGAGATCTTACATCCTTCACTGATGGATCCCAAGCTCCTGGAGAAGTGCCACATATTCATTAGATGCTCGCTAAACATGAGGAGACACGTGACCAGGGTAGCATACGCTTACACCTAAGCTTCAAGACTTCCCTGCTTTCTGTGCCATCCTTGTCTGCCAGCAGGGTCTGCCCATCACTTCTGCCTCCACAGTGTTTGTGTGATGTCTCAATGTGTACTTTGTACATGGCTCCAAGACAAGTGAGCATTCTAGTTTTTAGAGTTGCCAGATCGGGCTGCAGTCTAGCTTCTGACACTCTGTTCTTTGAGTTATTCACTTATGCGTTCAGCACAGATTTACTGGTTATCTGCCTCATTTGCACCGATCCCCGGGAAGTCAGTGGTGAATAGTGGCAGGATGCCACTTACTCTTGGAACTTCCCATAGAGATTCTCATTAGCTTCTGCTGCCTCAGTTTCCTCAACTGTGACAAGAGCAATATCCTCATCCTCAGAGATCTCTTGGGCAGATTAAAGGAGAGTGTCTGAGAAGAGCTGAGTCAACTCTGCCTAGTCTGCATCTTTCTCAGTGGACTCTGAGCTCCTTCTCTGGCCTGGGGGAGGGTCCTGGTTTCTCTCTCTTCCCTTGGGCACAGAGGAGGGGATAGTAAGTTTCAGCTGGACCTGAGGACAGCTGAGCTGTTGTGTGTGCCTGCCCTGGGTGGTTCTTTCTGGGACACGCACAGACCTGGTCAGATGTGACCTGCCTGAAGAGCACCAGGTTCTTCCCAGGCCCAGAACCACCCTTCTTCCCCTTTGTGTCGACTGGTGCTAGGATGAGCAAGAATGACTCAGATCCCTGGGGTTCCTGGGTGGGAGAGCGCAAGGCTGCCCAAGGCAGAGTGACCAATTCCTGGCTGGAGGAAGCTAAGGTCCCAGAGGTGGTACACTCCTACCTGGTTTCTCAGAATCCCTGGGGGCAGTGACACAGGGTGGATTAAAGAATTATGCCCACCTGTCCTTACTTCTGTGCTTCTGTCTAGTCCTCACACTCCAGTGCCTGACATGTGACCAGACAGCCACAGTCCTTGTCCCTTAAACAAACAGTAGCCATGTGAGCAGTGCTTGGCCTTCAGCCTGGAAGTGGCCAGGTGGTCATTCAGGACTCTTGCCCCAATTCTGCAAGGAAGGAGGGGCCAGCAGCGCTGGGACACCTGGGCTGTGCATGTTAGCTCAGCCTCAAGGCCGATCTAGTGCATGCCTTCTTGTCTCAAGGTCCCAGTTTCCCTATCTGTACCGGAGTCTGGCCAGGATGTAGGAGGAACAAAGCTTAAGGTTGTATTAGTCCCTTTATGTTTTTGTCTAATGTTTTTATTTAGAATGAAAAGAGACATGTGGACCTTTTAGGTTTAGATTCTGCACATTTCTGGAATACCTGCTCCATTGGCGTCATCCTTAGCAGTTTCTGGAGTAGGTTTCACGCCCTTTTATCCTGCCTTTCCCCCTTCTCCAGCAGCCATCATGCCCAGCTCCCTCCAGGACTTTTAACTCTCTTGGGACCTTCTGGCTTATGTGGAAGAGTCTGAAGCAATGAGAGGAGGTGGGAACACTCATAGCCAAACTGAGCGGTGAGTCTTGGAGATGGGAGGTGGAGCAGCACGATCTCTGGTGCAGGTGTCTGAGGGGCACGTCGGAACATGAAGGGTGCCTGTGACAGAACTTTATGGGGACTGTCTTATCCAACCTGATGTTGTTAAAGTGACAAATCTCACAAACTGAGTGCTAGGAGGTTGATGATGATCAAAGGTTGCAATGTCATATGGTCGGACCTAATATTTTGAGGTTATCTAAAGAGTGGGTAGGCAAAAGGAAATTTTCTCTTTGCGGCAAAGACTGGAGACAGGGGTGGTGGCCAAAAAAGAGAGAGAAGAATCAGAGGTGGAAGAGAAGATGGGGAGCTCCAGGAAGGGGGCTGGGCAGCACACCGGCAGCTCTACCTGCCATTCGGTCCCTGACTCGGGGTCCTGTCACTCTCCCTCAGGGCCTTTGCTCTGGTGGCTCTGGCCACCTGCTGTGCCCTCCAATAACTATGGGCATTCTTGCCTTGAGTGCCCCCCACCCTGTGTTCTCTCTGCCTGCAGCCCTCTGCCTCCACCCTTTCCCTATCAGAGGGACACTGACGCAGAGTCTTAGATCTGCCCTGCTCCCTTAGCCAGGTAGAATTTCATGCTCCTGAGGAAGTCAGTCTTCATTTTTAACTTTCATGATTTATCTGACATCTGCCTTCCTAACTGGATCGTGAGCTCCTAAGAGCAAGACTAGCCAGTGCTTCCTTTGGTTGTCATTGTAACCTGTTTTCAGCACAGTGGCAGGTACAGTGAAGCACTGCAGTAGCTATGGAGAAAACAATGAATGGGCTGCTTGTGTGTCCAGGGTGCAGAAGCCCAGGTCTATAGCTAGCCTGGCCTTTTACTTAGCCAAAAACCTGGCCAGATGTGGATTTTCCAAATGGTCCACACAGAGCTTCTGACTTTGGAGATCATCGTAGGTTCCAACTGGCAAGTTTAGGGCACTGAGAAATGGTGAACGGTGTTGTCAGAAAGTGTCATGATGTGGTAGCTTTTGCTGCAGGACAAATCTCCTGACAGCTTGCTTGTATGGAACAATGTCCCTTTTAGTGTGCTCAGAAGTTCTGTGGGTGTGTCATTGGGAAAGGACACAGTAGGGAAAGAATATCTTCTGCTGTGAGGTGTCTAGAGCCTTAGTTGGGGTGACTCTAATGGTTGGGGCTGGAGGCTCACTTTCAAACTGTTGCTTCACTTCCACATCTGGGGCCTGGGCTGGCCTGGCTAAAGGCTGGGTTTATGTTAGATGTCAACCGGAGCACTGGTGTATGGCCTTTAGTGTGCTCTCAGGGTGGTGAGGTAGAATTTCTTAATGGCAACTGAGGCCTTCAGGTACAATGATCTCATTAAATAAAATAGCAGCTGCATAGGATGCTAGGGGATAGCCTAGGAAGTCACATAGTGTCACTTGTGTATTCGATTGATTGGTGTTGCCACAAGTCCTTGTAGTACAAAGGGAGAAACCACAGATCTCATGTCTCAGGGTAATGTTAAAGGACTTGTTTTCATGTGTTTTGAAACTGCCATAGATAATGGCAGATGTAGGGGATCATGCAGGCCTGGGAGCAATGAACTGGATGGACAAATCCATTTTCTGCCAAACTTTGCACACTAGAAAAGAGGAAAGAGACTTGTAGCTTTGTAGGTCTGGGTTCAAATTCTGGTGTTATCCCTTAGGGTCTGTGTGGTATCTTGGGCATATCACTTACCTAAGTTGAGTCTCAGATTGCCCACCTGGGTTAAGGAAGTAGCAGTGCCTGAGCAGCGGGTGAGGTGGCCCTGAGACCTGCTGAGTGCACAGTGATGCTCCTTTAGTGCCCATCTCACTCTTCTCTGTAGAAGAGTCAGGATCAACACTTCCCAAGCTGTCTTCCTGGCTAAGAGGGGAAACTGAGCCTGTGTTTTTGGGCCAGTCTCTTGGTGAGGATCTGGAGATACAGAAAGAAACCCAGAGAGCTGTCAGTCCTTGGACTACCCACCTCGAGGAGACAGGGAAGAGCAAGGGGTGGGGGGAGCTTGAGCAGAACATTCCTGTGGGGTGGTGATCAGAGGGGCCGAAGCACACGTGTCGACAGTCTCCAGGATGCCGACGGGTCTCCCTTGGGATGCTCCTAGTCAACATCTTCAGCACTGGTTCTGTTAGAGGCTGACAGCTTACTGGCTTTGTTTGAAAGGACCAATGAAGGGAAAAGCCGTCATGTGAAGAAGGCATACCTCTGGCTTTTAGCTGTATAATTCTGTTTCATTACACTGATAGTTTTATGAGGTAGGTCCCTGTGTTGTCTCCACTTTATAGATAGACACTGAGACTCAAAGAAGCCAGGTGGTTTGCTCCTGGCCACATGGCATCTTAGAACTCTGGATGTGCTAATGGGGCTGTGGACTGCAGGTCTGAAAGCCCTGTCCCAAGCAAAGGAAGGAAAGACATACGGTGCTGTGTCGGCTGGATCATGCTTGAAGTGGTTTGCGTTTGATTCACACATGGCAGTCTGTCCAGGAGAAGGGAAGGGACAGATCTTGAAGATCTCCTGTGGAAGAAAGAAAGCTGATGAGTTAGGGCTCCTCCTCCCTTTTTGTCTGAGGGGCTTTTGTGGGGGAAAAAAGAACGTCCTGTTCACCCAGAGGCAGCAAACGGATCAGTACTCTCTAGTAGAGCTGTTGGCAAAGCCTTTTAGTCCCTTTAGGGTGGAACAAGCCTCCCATCATTAGCAGTGTTGAGACCCCAAAGTGTACATGGTCTGTTGACATGTATCACGCCCCTAGCACAATACCTAACGGTGAACATGAGTGTGCACGAGGGGACCCTCAAGTGTTAGGGATAGGGCTTTGCTAGCTGCTCTGTAAAAATCCTTCCTTTGGCACCTGGACTACTTGCTCCTTGTATGTTAAGGAGTAAGAATTATCTTAATGATAACTATCTTATATTCATTATGTCATTTGAACTTTATAATAATGATAATTGTGCATACATGATGATGTTCTTATAGTTGTAGAAACTGAAGCACAGAGACGTGGGGAAACTTCGTGAAGGCCACATAACAACAAGGAGAGCTGGGATTTGAACCCAGGCCTCTGGCTGTGATTCTGTTGTTGATGCCCAGGATATTCCATGGGTAAGATGGTCCCTGTGGGTGTCTGGCTAGCACTTAGGACAATGGAGGTGCTCTCCGATTGCTCCTGTGGGTCTACTTTTTGTATCCTGGATTGGTCAGTAGAAGAGTAGGGACAGTTGATAGGACTCCTAACAGCTGACAGGTTTGGGCACTTACATCACACAGGGCACGATTTTGATCCACCAAATGTGCTCATGGACTGTATGCTGTCCTAGGCCCTGGGCATATAGCCGTCAACATGATGGAAGTGGTGTGTGAGACAGTGGGGCATAGGCACCAGCTGCTGGTGGTGAGGCTGCAGGGGGCGGAGTGGATGTCAGGGCCCTCGACTGGCACCCGCCTGAAGCCCACTGTGCCCCTGCTCATGGAAAACGGATGCCATGTGACCCTACCCCCAAAGCTCAGAGGACATGGTGCATCATCTTTGTCCTCTTCCTCCAGGTGGGGGGTGGGGGAGGACGACCCTTGGCGGTACAACACTGAAGTCCAGAGCTCCGGGCCAAGACCCTCCAGCGACCCGTGAGCGAACTTGCCTGAGCTTGAATCTTTGTCATGGAATCTGCCTCTGGGTCACCGCATGACTAAGGTAGAAGCCGACTTTGGGCCCAGAAGCGGTGAGCCCAGCAGGGATGAAGGTCTGGAAAGATCTCTGGAGAAAAATAACGTAAAGTGAGACCTCAGCGAGTGGGAGGTAGTTAGCTAAAGGGGAACGAGGGTGTGAGGAGGAGGAGGGACAAGGGTTTCAGGAGATCAGTGCCTGAGGGGTTCTGCAGCAGTTGAAGGCACAGCCTGGATGCAAATGCTAAGGTGAAGGATGCGAAGGATGGGGCAGGACCTACACCTTGCAGAGATGGAAACAATCTGGGTTTCATCTCAAGTCCTCGGAAGCAGCTATCGGCGTGGGAGTGTGTGCCGCTGAGCCATTTCAGAGGGCCTGGGAGCCAGGAGGGTGTCTGAGGAAGTGAGGTGCCATGAAGTTGCCCGAGTTTACATGCAGAGCCCCTCAGGGTAGGAAGAAACAGGCTGTGCCAGGAAGATCCCTGGGTCCCTTTCAAGGAACTTGCTTTTGTTGCCAGTCCCCCATTTTGGGAGCCCATAAAACTGGGCACTGTAGGTAATTACAGGCTGGGGAGGCTCTGGGCAAGGAGACCGGGGGGTGTGAGGGGGGTGGGTGGGGTGCCGGCTGACAGGAGCAGTCATGCTGCCCAGGCTGCCAGCAAGGGAGAGAGCCGACACCAAGCCCCCATAAAGTCGCCCAGAGTGGCCCTTTTACAGGCATTCTGGGCTGGGGCATGACATCATCGGGAACCAATCAAGGACTTCCCTGGTCCTTTTCTTTTCTTTGAGACCTGTTTGTGTGGTTGCCCAGGTACATTCTTGGTAAAGTGGATGCTTTTCTTTGAAATGCTTGGACCTTGGGCTTTGCAGTCACCTGCTGTCCTGACCCTCTTTCAGCAAAGTTAGCCAAGCTCCCAGGCCTACTCTCCTTTCCAGGGTGGAGGGGCCGACTGACCCCCACACCGAATAGACCTCCTGGAGTTGCCTTCAACTTACAGCTTCAAACTTCTTTTACAAAGTCAACTTTTAAAATATATTCATTTGAGAAAAGTAATCCACATGGTTTGAGAAATAAAAGAACTTCAAGAACAAGAGACTGGGATGTTCAAAAGATGTGGATTTGGGGTCTTGGTTCCCTCTATCACCTATATTGTTCTTGGTCAAGTTTCCATTGCCTCTAAACCTTAGTTTTCCCATCTGTAAAATGGGTTGACACCTACCACTTTGCAAGGCTGTGATGAGGACCGGACTTAATAGGTGGGTATTAATCATTGCCAATCATGAGCCACAAATCCATTCTCCCCTAGAGCAGTTGATTTAAAGGCTTAAAAATCTGTCCCAAGTCTACTTCCCACACTTCATTTATGGGGCAGATGATATTATGGAAGAAGAGAATGAGGCCCAGACAGACTGAGGGTCTTGTGAAAGCCGCTCTGTCTAATTAAGTGCTGTTTGTAGTTCTTTTTGTGAAGCATGATCATTCGTTAGCCTCAGTTAAAAGAAACTATAAAACCAATATGTAACCCAACTGAAAGTCTAGAAAATGAAGGGAAAAGAAGCTATCAGCCCAGCATTGGCACAGTGGTGACCTTTAAGTTAATACCCAGTTTGTACGTACTGGCCTTGCCAGGAACTTAAAAGGAGAGCTCAGTATAAAAGAACCTTTCTCATTACCCTAGACACACAGATTATCATGTTAATGGTTATCTGTTACTGTATTACACTGGTACTAGGTATGGTTGAATTTCTTTTTCAATACTCTGCCATGTTAAATAATGCCTCAATGAACACTTTGCTGCTGCTACAGAACATTTCTCTTTATTTGTCTCATTTTGTTAGGATAAATTCCCAGAAATGGAATCAGTAGGTTGCAGGATAGGAACATTTTTGTGGTTTATGATACATATTTTCCAATTTACTTTCCACAAAAGCTGCTCTCGTTTACTTTGCCTCCAGCGAAGAAGTCACCATTTACCAATTTCAGAGCAACCTTCCCAGCATTACTTATTATTGTTGATATTTGGTTTGCTACTAGGTAAATTTTATTTCTTTTTATTTGATTTTGACTCGCTGTTCTTGAGTATTTCTGACTTCAAAGGTGAGTGTGTATTGTGTATGTATTAATGGACTTCGGTTTCTGTTTGATATTTTGTGATAATTTTGGAGATATTAGATGAGATGAGTCTTTTGCTAAATTGCAAGAATCCCATCTTATGTGCTCGTAAAGGCAAGTATGACCTTTTTGCAGCCAGATGGTAATAACTGTAATGAACTGGGGCCGTGGCCAATGTTGAAATCAACAAATGATTGCAGCACACAATAGACACTTGAGCTGGACCCTGGTGAATGAAGTTTCTAAGGTGACATCCCAGGTGGATGTCTGCAAGAGGCTTCCCCTGTACCCACATTAGGTGCTAGTGATGGAAGTCAGTGTGAGGGGTGAGGGGTGAGGGCTGAGGGGGGAAGCCAGGGTGCAGTTCGGGGGCACTGATATGGGAGAGTCAGGGTGAGGACCATGAGGTCCCATGCCAGCCACACAGGCCAGGAGCTGGATCCGGAGTTCAGCACACATGCTGTGCCTGCCAAGGGGTGTCCTGAACAGGCAAAACAGGTTCCAAACTGGACTCCACCATCTGAGATTTGTGACAGTGAGAAGTCCTGTCCCTCTGTCCCCAGGTTGTCCTGCCCTCAGCACTCATAGCTGGCCTTCTGTCTCATGCTCATAAGATTTCTCCTCAATGACCTTTTCCTGCTTCTAACTGTGCACTTGAGGCTGGCTGTGTCTGGGCTGCTCAGATTTCTGTCCTCAGAGCTCTTCGAAAACTTGTGTGTGTACTGAGGCAGGTGGGAAGCTAGCCCTGCCTGTGCTCTCCCCGCTCGTGACAAAGACTCACTGACTTCCCATTAGAATGTGAAGATGCAGCCTCGGTGCTGGACTTTCCTTAGTCCCTTCTTCACTGTAACTGGCTAGTGACTCTGTCCTTTACCTGGTCTACCAGTATTTCCTTGTGTTCTTCTGCATCAGGCCAGTGATGGGTCTCTTCAGGGGCCTACCACCCTTAGCTACTCACCTCTTTATCTGTGTCTCTCTCTTCTTGCCCTCTGATGGAATAGTCTCATCCCTTGACATTTTGCAAGGTCTCAGGGATCTTTGGCTGAATGGGTCAGTGATAACATAACCCTTCAGCCCTTTGCATTTGGTATAAGCTCATCATCAAGGTAGATGGGCTTGGTACTGTTTTTTCTTACACTCATCTTACAAAAGGCACCAGCTGATACTGAAAGTGCCAGTGTGCCATCCCTGATGCCCAGCACTTTACAAGCAGTGTGCCATGCAACCTGCCCAATGGCCGGTCATTACCTTCACAATCTTCATCATTTTCTTTCTCTCTACCAGGAAGAGACTGAAGCTTGCTGAGGCCAACGCTGCATTGTGAAGAAAAGACAGAGGTGGAATTTGAGCCCAGTTCTGCTGTCATCCCAGTTCCTTTCTTTGCCATGCTGCCTCTCCTTAGGGCATCGCCCCTCCCATCTCCACCTCTGGACCTTGAGACCTGAATGAAAGGACAGTGTCTTAAGTGCTCCTGTGTCTCTAAGACCAAGCACAGGGCTGGGCACTGGGAGGCTGTAATAAATGCTGATGTAAGAGATAGACAGATGGATGGAAGGATGGCTGGTGTCTGTGCCAGCTCTGTTGCAAGTCGGGAGTTTCTATTGTTTGTGTGGTGCAGCCAGGAGGTGGGGGCTGGGTTTAACTTGGGGCTGATCTTGTACCTGAGTTGTTCTGGTCATAAAACACAAGGTGTGTTCTCGTGGGGACAGAGTGAGCAGCACGTTCGCCGCAGTGCATCAGATATATCTTGCCAAACATAAGGCAAAATGAAGTGACCTGGGAGAGCAAACAGCCACCTCCCTCCTCCCGTGCCAGGTGAGCGGGATCATTTTGCTCCATCTACAGAGACATTCCTCTCTTGTCCCTGCCGATGGCCTATGTGTGTCTGTCTGAATGTGTAGCGAGCAGCTGTCACGCATGGGATGGGTGCTCCCAGGGACCATGTATCTGGGGAGTGTGGGCTCACTGTCTTTTCAGGCAGCAGACTCTCAAGAAAAGCAGGACCCTATTTCCCTGGCCTGCAGTGTTGGGAAGAGCCTGCCAGGGTTGGTGCTGGTCCCTTATTGTGCCGTGAGCAAGCTGGAGTGGTTGGCCATGGACTCTGGCCACTCATGTTGGAGCTGGAGTACGTGCTGCCCTCAGCTCACCTGGGGCCCACAGGGCTGGACAGAAGCTTAGCTGTTGCTCTGCAGTACTGAAGAAACTGATTTTCACATATGTCATCTGGCACTCAGCTTTGACCATGTCACTTTTTTGGGGGGGTGTGTGGGTTGAGATGTACAGTAATAGCAAAGAGAACAATAGCAAAGAGAACAGCTGACCAGTGTCCAGTGTCTGCTCTGTGTTCAACTCGCTTACTTATGGGGCTACCCCACTGAGGTTGCTGCTGTCTGAGAAAGTTAACTGCGTAGATGTCAGAGTTAGCAGGATGGGGCTATGTTCCAACTCTTCTGCTTCTAGCTGTGCCTGGGGCAAGTTACTTTACCTACCTAAGTCTCTATCTTCTCACCTGTAAGCTGTTCCCAGTAGGAACAGCCTGTGCCTCACAAGTTAGTGGTGCCCTATGAGCTCAAAGTCCTCAGGCCTGAGTACAGCTTCGCCCCCTCAGGGAGGCCTAGTTCCGCCATGTTCCCTGTGGCGGATGTAGGAGCCTCGTCCCAGGCTCCTCCCTCTCTGCTCCGGCTGCTCTCTCGGCCTCAGTATCCGTGCCTGGGAGTGCTTTCCACAGAGCTGCCCTCTTGACTTCTTGGCCTGGGTTCCTCACCTTGGTGCCTGGTGGGGCTCGCTGCCACAGGTTTCCCGGCCGAGCTCCGTTCCCCAGGGACGCTGGCGGAGCACAGCCATGCGGCTTACATCCTTTCCTGGCCTGTGGTTGCCTTTTCCCTTTACCTTCTCTTCCTTCTGAGTTTGTGTGGAGTAGTGTGTGTGTATGTGTGTGTGATGTTTGTAGTAAGTGTGTCGTAATGTGTGATATGTATGTGGTGCATGTATGTGTATCGTGTGGTAGGATTATGGTGTGTGTGGTTTGTGCATGTGTCATGTAGCGTGCAGGGCAGCTGCGTGTGGTGTATGGGGTGTGTACGTGCGGTGTATGTGCCTGTGGGAGAGCCTGTGTGTGAGCAGAAGGGCCCAGTGGGAGATGTATCAGTGTGGGTAAGCCTGGCTGCCCCGGCTCCTTCTGGTGCTCTGTTGGGATCCGAAGGTCGGGGTGAGACCACCGCGGTGCGACAGGGGCTGCTTTCCGAGTCAGTTCCCGAGGAAGAGCCCTGACCAGGCTGGGGAGAGGTGGCCAGAGAGGAGCGCTGGGGCTGGGTGGGTAGGGGAGAGGAGAGACCACCCGGCCTGACCTCCTGTCACCCTGGAGGGGCCCAGACCTGCCGGCTCACACCTCGGTCTGAATTCAGCTGCGTTCTGTTCCCAGCCAGACTCTCTCCTGTCCCCTCTGCGCTTCTCCTCCAGATAAGGTTGGGAGATGCAAAGCAAAGGTCAGTGACCTCCTTCTTCTGCTGTACTGAGAAGCACATGAGTGCATATGGGCGTCTCCTCTCTATCCCTGCTGTCCTGATGAATTTCCTTTAAAAATGTTTGGTGAATGAATGAATGATATGAGAATGCTTTATGGTTGAGTGGAGGAGAGACCATGTGAAACAGTCTTATTCTGTAACATGTGGGACAAGGCGTGTGTTTGCACTGGGTGGAGTGTGTGTGTGTGTG
>PVIR01025712.1:0-25031 GCA_004026965.1 Petromus typicus | reverse complement strand
TAAGTAGAAATGATTCAAACTTATCATTTTTATGGCAGAGTAATACTCCATTCTGTAGAAGAACCACAGCTTTTTTATCCAGTCTCCAGTTGATGGACACTTGGGTTGTTTCCAAGATGTAGCAATCACAAATTGGGCTGCTATAAACATGGGTGCACATATGTCACTGTGATATGAGTCTTTTAATTCTTGTGTGTATGTACCTAGCAGGGCAATGGCCGGGTCAAATGGGACCATCAATCCTAGCTTTTTGAGGAATCTCCAAACTGATCTCCACAGGGGTTGTACAAGTCTACAGTCCCACCAACAGTGGAGAAGGGTCATTCATACTCAAATGGATGTACCTTTAAGACATCCTTATAAGTGAAATAAATGGGTCACAGATGTGTAAATATCATATATTTTCTCCGGTATAAGAACATGAAGATGTAAATGAGTTCTAGTATATAAAGTGCATATTGAGAAACAGAAAATATTTAAGAGAAAACGGGGTACAGGGGTAAGTAAAGAGTGGAAAAATAATGTGATGGTAATTTTAAAAAAGAAAAATTCTATGTATATAGGGGTGGGGGGTTGTGGAGTGGGTGGGGTAATGGGATAAAATGAGAATCAAGCCATGTCATATCATATACTGGTACAAATTTTCAATGCTGAAAGTGACTATGATGTGTATATATAATGTACCAATAAAGATTTGAATTTAAAAAAAATCAATCAAATCTCCTAAGTATAAATGATTCAAACATCATTTTTTATGGCAGAGTAATACTCCGTTCTGTAGAAGAACCACAGCTTTTTTGTCCAGTCTCCAACTGATGGACATTAAAGATTTCAATTTAAAAAAATCAATGAAGTCAAGAATTTTTACATAAATTTATTTAACATCTAAATTTCTACTTTGGAAAACTATTTATATCCTTTGCCAATTTTAAAACTCAGATTAGTGTTTCTTATTATTTATTTTTTGAAGTTTCTTATCTATTCTATATACTAATCCTTAGCTTGATGAACACTTTGCACAGTTTTTTCCTACTGTCAGTGGTCTCTTTGTTGTTTCCTTTGCTGTACAGAAGCTTCTTAGTTTGATATAACCCCTTTTGTCTATCTTTGTTTTACTTTGAATGCAATGAAATGGTTGAGTGTATCAATGTCTTCAAGTATTTCTTGCATATTTTCTTCTAGTGCTTCAGTTTCAACTCGTTCATCCATTTTGAGTTGATTTTTGTACAAGACAAGAAATAAGAATCAAAGTTCAGTTTTATGCATGTGTACGTCCAGCTCCTTCCCGTCACATTTACTGGAGAAGCAGACCTTTCTTTAATTTATAGTTTGATTTCTTTGTTAAAAGAAACTATTTATAGTTGGCTATAAAAGTATGGGGTTATTTCTGGGACTCTATCCCACTGCATTTATCTGTAGGTCTACCACTTCAGAACATTTTATTTTTCTGTTTTCTATGCATGTGTTATAGTCTGGGTTTGAAATGTCTCTCCAAGAACTAAATGCTCAATTGCCAGCTGACGAGCTTTTAGGGAAGTGACAAAACTGAGAGCTCTAACTTCGTCAAATGGGTTGGCTAGTCCATCAGTGAGGTCATAATCTGATGGGATTACCAGAGGTGATGGAAACCGTTGAAGGGAACAGGTCATGGAGGTGTATACTTGGGAACTGTATCTGGTCCCAAGCCTCTCTCTGCCTTCCCACATTCTCTGCTTTCCAGCTGCCATAGGTAGCAGATCTCCCTGCCACACCCTTGTGCCATAGGATTTCTGCTTCAAAATAGGCATGAAAGCAATGGGTCTGGCCAGCTGTGGACCAAGACTTTTGAAACTGTGACCTGAAATGATCCTCCCTTCCTCTAAGTTTGTATGTTACAGCACTAAAAAGCTCAATAAAACAATGTGTTTTCATTACAAAATTAAAAGCATACTACACGTGGAATTTTGTCTTGCTGTTTTCACTTAGTCAAAATATGGCTTATTTCATGTTATTAAATGCTCTCATAAAATTGTTTAAATTGCTGCATATGACATAATTAAATACGTTATCATCTACTTAGTTTCCCATTTGTAGGCATTTATTTCTATGTTTGTTTGAGACAAGTGGCCACGCTGGGCTCCAACTTGTAATCCTCCTGAGGTTTCAGGTGTGTGCCACTACATCGAGCTTATCTCTGCTTTGGTAATATTAAAGTGAGCACATGAAAAATCTTTATTCACATTTCTGGTTATTTCCTTAAAATTTTTCTATTTTTAATATTTTTAAGACTTTCTAATGTATATGATTAGACTATAACACATGAATGTCTTTTTGGGAAGATTTTGAAATTTAGACTTTCAGTTACGTTATATATTTCCATCATTAGAGTTTTGACTAATGTAATAGCTTAGAATGGTTATTTTAATTTGTTTATCTGATACTGATAAAGCAATAGTTTCTTCACTTTATTAGCCACTTGCCTTTTCTGTTTTATAAACTTTAATTATGATTTTTTATTTATTGGGAGTTTCATGGAATAATTTAAAGACTGCAGATTAAATGATATTTTTTCTCATACTTAATTTTGTTTATGGGAATTTTTGAAGATGAGTTTTGAAATTTACTCATATCATTAGACCTTTTCTGTGTCAATTACATTTCTCTAGAAAGCAGATACTGTAAATTTATCCCACCTTTTTACTTTTATAAATGACTTGATTTTGCTATATCAAACTATGTAGATTTGGTTTTTCTATGATGTACGGTAAATTTTTTCTTTATTGGAAAATTAATTTCTTCTGAATGACTGACTGGCCTAATGCAATGCATTGAATGTGTCACTTTCTAAGATCGGTTTGATTTTGTGTTTTTAAAATCAACCAACATAGTGTATGAAAGACAAACCTTCTGTAGCTGACAAGCAGAAGAGGGAGTCGAGTTGCTTTTTCACCTCCTCCTGGAACAATCCTTTGTTACGAATGGTTTCCTCGGAAACATGTCTTATCACCTCCTTTCTTGGCTGTCGTGTTCAGTTATTCATGTGACTCCATGATGTCATTTCTTTCACTTATTTGGAGCTATCATAACCCAATAATTTTTATTTCTTTTGGCAGAATAAATTTTCAGGGGGAGTTACTCAGCAAGATTGGGAAAGATTACTGACATTTTGCTATGAAGGACTTTAATTTCTTTTTCCTCATAAACAACCATGATAGGAAGGGATAGAAAGAAATTTCTTGCATCTGTGACACAGACCCAGACATTTTATCACTTCAGGATGTGAAGTGCAGCATCCCCACCTCCAGCCAGCTCTGATGAGCTGTACTTTCAAACTCTTAGATATTTTCAAAAGAAAACTCAGATTCATTGAAAAGATATTTTAAGGCTTCTGTGTAAAATTTTCTTTATGATTATCTTTTGAACAGCAGAAAAATATTTCATGAACTGCATCTATGCTATTGGCTAGTTCTAAGAAATGGAAAACGTGGAAAATATCCCTGAAAGACAATCTTTGTCCGTGTTACATACCTGCACAAAATTGATTCTGAAAATTGGTTTGATACTTCAGAGTACATCTCAGTCCAAAGAAAATGTGTTCAAATATTCTCTCATGTCTTCTCTGAGGTTTATCTTAGATGAAAATGTTTCAAATATAAGAAATTATTCCAGATTTTTAGAAAATTTTTGATTAATTTTATTGGTACAGTTCAGATATATCTATTGATCACATATCATAGGAATATATATCTTGATTATTGTTTTTTCATTCCTCACCCCTCTTTTCCACCTCACATCCCTCCCTTTTTATGAAGCTTTTTTCCGTTTTAACTTCTTTTCTTTTGCCTTCCTTCCTTTTACTCTCCTTCATCTGGCTTTTCTTTTGAATAATTTCTTCCCATTTCACAATACCAGTTAAACATTTTGGTCCCTATTTACAGTTTCAGTTTCTCACACCAGAGAGACAATATTTACATGTGTGCCAATTTACTTTCCTTAAGATTATGGTCTCAAGGTGTATCCATTTATCTAGAAATAGCTTGCTTTTCTGTTTATGGCTGTGTAGTACTCTACTATACACAAAACACATCTTTTTTATTCATTCACTGATTGTTAGGCATTTGGGTTGTTTTCAAGATTTAGCAATAAAAATGAGTATGCATATATCTTGATAGTATGATGCTCTCCACTCTTTGATGTATATATCCAGTAGGAAAATAGCAGGGTCCAATAGGACCTTTAATCCTAGTGTTTTGAAGAATCTCTGTACTGATATCCATAGTGGTTGCACCAGTCTACACTTCTAGCAACAGTGGACAAGGGTAACAAACTGTGAAACCAGATGAATTTTTTAGAGTTTAAAGCAAAAAGCAGGTTGAAAAGTATTTTTATTCATCTGTATGTTCTTATACTTAAACATTTTTAACAGCAACAACTCCTTAATATTTTCACAAGAGATATTTGAAGTGGGAATTTTTTTTTTTTTTTTTTGAGACAGGGTCTCGTTTTGTAGTTCAGGCAGGCCCTGAACTCACTGTGTAGTCCAGGCAAGCCTTGAACTCACAGCAATCTTCCTGCCTCTGCTTCGTGAGTGCTGGGATTACAGGCATGAGGTACCATGCCTGGTACTGTGGGAAAATGTTTTGAACTATAGTCTATCTTTTTAAAAAAACAGATAATTCCTATTTTAAAATTTTGAGTATTAAGTATTTTCCATCTTGTCTGGTTACATTAAATAGTGTAATGACATCTTATGTTATCACTAATTTTGCTAAACTATTTCAAAATAATATAAGAATCAGGAAGAAGTTAGTGTAATTCAAAGTGAATTTAATGTCTTGTCTTGTGTGGTTTCTACTGTGTTTATTTCTAAATATTCACAGGTTGGTTTGTCTCTCTTTTTTAAAATTTTTAAATCTTTATTGGTACATTACATATACACATTCTGATTGTACTTCATAATGGGGATTTGTACCAGTATAAGACACAACTTAATTCTCATTTTTTCTCATAGCCCTACCCACCCTACCACCCCCCCATATACCTAAAATTTGTTTCCTTACTTTTTTGTTACAATCTCAACTCTTAAGGCATTTCCTTTCACCATTTTAAATTCCTTCTCCATTGAGTGTCACCAATAGCATACTAGCCATCATATCCAAGTAAAATTATCGAAGTGAATTGTCTTAACTAACTACCTTGCTCAAGATATAGTATAATCTAGGTTCTAAAAGACAAGAGAACTTAAAAAGATGAAAAGTACAACATCTGTTATAAGCAGGACAGTATGCCTACTTCCTGGTATGTAGTAAACATGTGAAAGATATTTAAGTGAAGGAAAAGACAAGAACTGGGCAAGGCAGTAGCAATGAAACACTGCAGCAAGGATGGAGCCAGAGAAGGGACAGCCAGCAGGAGACTGCCTGAGAAAATCACTGCCAAGGTGGTGGCCATGGACAATAGTATTGTGTCTCTGCCACTTCTTGTGCAGTCCACCTCGTACTTCTATGACAGCACTACAGCCTGGGTAATTCCTAAAGAAAAGACATTGGCAATGTAATCCTAGAGCCTAAGAAGCTCAAGACCAAGGGGCTGTCATTTGATGAGGGCTGATGGTGGAAGGCAGATGAGCAGGAAAGAACTTAAATAAATCACTCTCCCCTAAAAGCCAATTAAAATGAGCATCTGAAATGAACAGATATTTTTCATATTAAAAAGTAAGTGCAGCAAAGGAGCATATGCAGAAGTGCTCAACATTGCTGGTCATTCGAGAGATGCAGATGAAAACAACACTGAGACTCTATCTCACTCCACAAAGAATGGCTGCTATCATGATACTGGCCAGCAAAAAATGCTGGTGAGGCTGGGGGGAAAAAGGAACCCTTCTCCACTGTTGGTGGGAATGTAGACTGGTGCAACCACTCTGGAGATCAGTGTGGAGATTCCTTAAAAATCTAGGACTCAAAGTTCCATTTGGCCCTGCTATCTCCATGCTAGGTATATTTATGAAAGAAATAAAATAATCATACCACAGTGATGTATGTTTTCCTATGTTGTTAGCATCTCAGTGTGTGATGGCTAAATCTTGGAAACAGGTCAAATAGCCATCAACGGGGCAAGTGGAAAAGATGTGATTTAAAAAAAAAATCAATCATGACTCTGCCATAAAGAATGATAAATTTGAGTCATTTATACTCAGATGGATGTACCTTGAAGACATAGTCATAAGTAAAATAAATAAGACACAGATATGTAAATACAATATCTTTTCTCTAGTATCAAAACTAAAGGTGTAAATGAACACCAAAATGTATGACAGATAATGTGAAATAGTAATAAAACATACAAAAAGAAAAGGGAAAGAGCAGGTAAGGAAAGACGGGAAAGAAAAAATTTGAGAGTAAGAGAAGGAAACGGTTTATGTGTGTAGGGGGTGGGGGCTGTAGCGAAGGGCAGAGTAAAGGGAGAAAATGAGAATCAAGATGTGTCTGTCATACATAGGTACAAATTTTTGATGCTGAATGTGATCATAATATGTGTATAAAATGTACCAATGAAGGGGCCGGGGAGTTAGCTCAGTGGTTCCGGCGCCTGTTTTGCAAGCTCAAGGACCCGGCTTCGATTCCCCGGTTAACCACATAACAATACTGGGTGTGGAGACTCACCCCAGCAGCAACCAGCACCACACACCACAGTGCCGGGCGTGGTGGCTCACGCCTGTAATCCCAGCACTCGGGAGGCAGAGGCAGGAGGATTGTGATGTGAGTTGGAGGCTGAGGTCAGGGCCAGCCTGAACCACAAAGCGAGACCCTGTCTCCAAAAACCTAAAAAAAAAAAATGTACCAATGAAGTCAATTAAAAAAAAAAAAAAGAATATGTGGAGGGCCAAAAGGACCAATCATCCATTTATCAAAAACCACAGAAGTGTTAACTAACATATTCACCGGTAATGGTGGTGCCCTCACGATCTAATCATCTCTTAAATGCCCTACTTGTCAATGTTTTTGCATTGAAGGTTTTTTCCATCATATAAACTATGAGGCACAAATTCCCACTGCAGCACTGTAGTAGCCTAAGTTCACCCATCTGCAGACTTTCACTGCCTCATTCTCTGCCCCAGGCCCTACACCCTTGATGCCAATACACATTAACAGATGCTCACAAAACAACCTAGGACAGCAATGAAAGATCAGTGATATCATTATTAAAACAGTGTACTTGTAACAATTTATTCATTAGTGCATTCATGGAGCATATTTGGATTGACGGTTAGGCAAGAGAGCATTCATACTTCTAGAAGGAACTGCATCCTGCAGCTAATACTTTCCTTACTCTGGCAGCACATAGGACATCAGGAGAACACTGGTTTGTACTCAAGAACTCAGAACAGAAACTTTCTTCCATTCTTGTGAACAGTGGAATATTTTCCATTTGTTCTTATCAAAAATTGTTTGTTTAAACAAATCATTACATCAAAGGAAATAAAAATTTGTAAACAAAATTCAAAAACATTCAGTGGAGCAGCACGTCAGCATTTCTGCTATAATGTGTTAAAAGATTCTTTAAAACTTGAAAAAGTTTTGCAAACTATGTGCCAAGTGGCAAGACTCATGGAAAACAGAGGATGAGCCACTGTGATAGCTTTGTGATCTTTATAACTACAGGTTTAATAAAAATGATTATTGGTACCGGGAAAGACTCGTGCAATGGGAAGTTCCCACACTGGGGATTTAAAACTCAGAGAATGTGAATCTCATAGAAGTAAAGAATAGACTAGAGCCTGAGGCCTGGGGAGCAGAGCAGGTGGAACTGGGAGAAGTTTGTCAATTTTATGTTAGAAAAAAGAAAGAATAAAAAAATTTTGAGAACCTTTACATGGAAAGAGGACCATAGTTACTAATAAGGTTCCAAATTGTTGCTCATAAATTTCAATTGTCTCACCACAAAAAAGAATGAGTTATTTCATTTTGTTGGATATGTTAATTACTTGATCTATTCACTTCACATTGTATACTTATACTAAAATATCACATAGTATTTCACAAATATTGACAATTATAAAAGATAGAGCTGAAATTATGAATTGCAAAGAGTACATGTTAACTGTTTTAACAAAAACATACTATAAAATTGTAGGAAGTGCTGAAGATTGTATTCTTTCTCCTGGAGCAGAGCAGGTGAGCAGTAAGTGGTGCAGTCTGAGGGGGCCTTGTGGGCTGCTCTAAGGTGGTCTGTCTGGGTGGTCTGTCCACTTTCTCCAGGAGAACATCTGTGCACAGTGATGGCATAAATTTTCTTTTGATGAAGCTAAAAGCAATCTTTTTGCCAATGAAAACCTCAAAGCCCAGAACACTTTTTTCTTTCCTGGTGAAAGTTATGCTTTTATTCCTATTAGGCATCACTAGCCTGGACAAAATCATATCTAAATTATATTTAAATCATTCCCTTACTTGCCAGTAGTGTGTGAGCTAAGTTCCAGCACAGAAGTGTGCATGCCAGCTGAACAGACTGCAGATGAAACTAGCTATATATGATTATAAATGTAGTTCAGTCTCATAAGGAATTTAGCAAATATAGATAAGTACACAATAAAATTAATATCAAATGATAACAAATAACAACTGTTAAGATATGATTATTTCCTTCTGGTCCTGGAAAAATTGGTCCTGTGGAAGGAAATTTGTATTCTTTGTATTTATTTACATTATGCATATATCTCTATATAAAAAATAGAGATAATATTTTTCTAAGATTTAGTTTTTATTGTGAAATAGGTACATTTTATATACATATCATGATCACACTCAACATTGACAATTTGTACCAGTATATTACATAATTGATTCTCATTTTTTATTTTGAACAATTTATTTAATAAAATTGTGTACAGATTGTTAGTACACACGTAAAAAAACCCCAAAACTTTGGATAATGAGGTTGTTTTAAATTATGGTAAGAAAAATCTTTGTATATGAATGATTATGTCTTTCATCAATTCTTTAGTTTGGGATGGTCAGTAGGAAATTACTGGATCAGTGAGTTTACATACTCATTAAAAATTATCTTATATTGAACTTTCATTTCTTGTTTTTAAACGTAAAGACCTTAATACAAGAAATATCACCAAGAGTAAAGCTGGTATTGTGGCCCTTCTTTACCATGGACATATCCCTTATTAAGGTGATAGCATGATTATAAGCCTTTTTTGTTCAGTTATTAGCTTTGATTTGGTAAATAGTGATAATCAATATATCTGCTGCAGAGTATGTATATCATGTGTACAAGTTCAACCAAATATCAAAAAATCAATGTTATTGTGTTCTTTTCAATTCAGTTCTAATTTTCCAACTTGAATTTGTTGCCTTTATCTTCACTTGTCTCATCCTTTGCTTTCTGATCATGTCTGGTACTGGCTCTGTTTTAATCTCTAAACCTATTTCTAGTGAGTCATTCTGTCATATCAAAAATTTCTGTCATAATCCTGAGGCAATTTGAATGAGAACAGGAAGTATAGCCCTTTGAGGTCCACCCTTCTAATACTGATATTCTTTGTGTGTTAATTATGTGTGGAATGGTTGAGCCAGGCTTGAAAATAGAAAATGTCTTGTCTGCCTCTTGGCCAGATATGCTTGTGACCAGAAGCTCCTTGTGGCTGTGGGATGGGCAGTAAAAGCAGTGGCAAGAGGGTATGCACGAATGATCAATATTGATTGGTATTAACAATAATAAAATATATCATGCAGCTCAGAATTGTTTTAATAGGAGTGTAAAGACAGAACATGGTTGGGGCTTATCCCAAATGGAACGAAATTACTCATACTAGATACAGAGGGTTTAGTTTCTTTCCACTGCAGTTTCTAAGGAAATGGGAATTCTGAAAAATAAATTGCTTCTGTCAACACTTTGTATATTTATGAGAAAAAAACAAGTGAGTCAAATACAGTAAAGGCAAGTGTGTGTGTTAAAGATATCCATAACTATTGGATGTGTGTCATGGGAGACCTCATTGAAGGGCTACTTCCACTGCTCTGATTTTTCTTTTTAAAGTTATTAACAGTGGCTTAAATTTTTCTCCCTCTCTTTTCAGCCAGCATATGTTCCAAGGAAGCTAATCCCAATAACAATCATCAAGCAAGGTATTCAGTCTATCCTAGATATGTATGAACTATTTCTAAAATATTTTTAACTGAGGTAATGGAAGATAGCACATATTTTCTCAATTTTATGATTGCAATTTTTCAGAAACATGTTTGAAGAAACTAGTATGGGGTAGTAAATTAGCAGTTACTGGACAGTTTTGACATGCACCAATAGACGATATTTTGAACAAGTTACAGTGGTTGGACAATTCTGGCCAAAGCAGCTATCTTACATGTTAAATGATTTTCTTTTTTTTTTTTTTTTTTTGAGACAGGGTTTCACTTTGTAGTTCAGGCTGACCCTGAACTCACTATTTAGCCCAAGTAAGCCTCAAAATCACAGCAATCCTCCTGCCTCTACCTCCTAAGTGTTGGGATTACAGGCATGAGCCACCATGCCTGGCCTTGTGGTATGTGGTCCTGGGGATCGAACTTGGGACCTTGTGCTTGCCAGGCAGATGGCGAAACCACTGAGCAAAATCCTGGCCCTGTATTAAATATTTTAAAGTCTGAAATATGTGGGCTTTAAGCAGAACAAAGTTAATATACATGCAAAAGACCATTAATATATTTGTCTTAGTATATTGAAATTGAAAACTGATTTTGTGGCATTTGGAGATAATAAAGGTTTCAGGAATTATAGTGTCTTATTTCATTTCACTGTTAGTAGTTTTTATTTTATCTTCTAGTTTTTCAGTTTATTAAACTGACTCCATTATTTCTAGAAAGTTTCTTGGAGGAAGAGACATGACCTTCCTCTAGTTTTTCATTTTAAGAAAACTCAATGTCCAAACTATATTCTCAAAACACTTTCAATTGGTAGGGGAATTACTTAAAGGTTGTTTGCTTTGAGAATATAATTTCTATTTTTTTCTTATTTCATTATCATATTTTATGCTAGTTCTTGTTGACTAGGAAAGAACAGGGTGGTGGGCATGTGGTTGGGAAGGAAACAGAACAGAACAGTTAATGATAGAAAAACAAAGATATAAAAATACTAACGGTGTTAAGGTAAAGCTGTCTGCTAATCCTGTTGGCTGTGTAATCTGCCTGCTAAACTGCTTTCTACTTGTCAATAAACTTAGATTAGGACTTTTCCATGGCAAAATACTCTACATCATTAGTTTTGTTTTCCTGCGTCACACTATTATCTTTATATTTCAACAGTGATTCAGAATGTTACTCACAGAGCCTCAATTAAAACCCCAGATAAGATTCCCTTTGGCGGGACAATACTAGGTAAGTCCATCTTGAAATCCAGGCCTGGAGGAAGCAATCTGACTGCCTTTTGATGGGGCTTTGCACTGTGAGCGGGTGTGTTATATCAATGTCAATTCATTTTCTTTAATTGCTGAACATTCTGGCTGTGTCTGCTGAAAGCTGAGAGCCGAGAGACACGGGATTTATCCTGGTGTACGAAAAAATAGATCTAGCCCATTCCCATGGCACAGGGGTGCAGTAACCTCCTTGCTCAAGGGTTGTGTGCAGCTATGAAGGAGTCTTTCTCATTTTGAACTGCTTCTTTGAAAAATTATTATCATGGATAATGACACTTTTGGTTCATCTGAAGCATCCATTTTACAATTTTGGTGTCTGTAAATTGAAAGCCAGAGGTTTTTGTAGTTCAGTTCTACATATGAAAAATATCCTGATTATCAATGACAGTCTTCATTTCCCAGTGTTTTAAATTTAGCGTTAAAAACAACTAAGCAAAATAAGTGCTAAGATGTATATTTGAGTAACCAATACTCTGCACTTTATTTTATGTCATGATTCACATTTGGTTTCTTTGCAGTCCACCTTATTATTCCAGGCCTTAATGAAACCGCTGTAAAACTTCCTTCCTCCATCATGCTTGAGATTTCAGATGCACTCAAGGCACAATTAGGTAAGCAGCAACATTTTATATTCGAACTTCAGTGACTGAGTACTAGAATCTAAATTCTTGGGAAATGCAAATGAGGTGTTTGTTGATTGTAAAGAAAAAAGTAGGAGCAAGGAACTTGGAACATAAGAGATGTTTATATAAATCATTTTGTAGGGAAAGTTTATTTTACATTGATATAAAACATAAATATATCTACATCTACAAAAGAAGAGTGACTGTCAAATTATCTGAAATATGCTCATTTGTATAGATATAATTTTCAAACTAAAAATTGTTATAAATTGTATGCATTAAACTGTTCTTTTAAAAGGTCAGTAAATATTATCAGTGAGAAAAGGTCAAGTAAATTATTATTATTATTATTATTATTATTATTATTATTATTTTGAGACAGGGTCTCACTCTTTGTAGTTTAGGTTGGCTTGAGATCAGCCTTAAACTCACAGCAATCCTCCTGCCTCTGCCTTCTGAGTTCTGAGATTACAGGTGTGAGCCACCATGCCTGGCACTGTGTATGTGGTATTGATTACTGGTGGATGTGAGTTGCTACGCTTATCAGTGTGGTATTAGTGACCAGGGATCGAAGTCAGGATCTTGTGCTTCTAAGGCAGATGACTGAACCACTGAACTAAATCCCTGGGCTATATTTTGCCTTTATTAAAATTTAGGAAATTATATTGGTTTTGGTTCAAGGCTGAGAGAGTGAGATCATAGAGTCACCGCACACACTCCCTAGGATATTTAAAAACACTTTCGCTTTTAGTAGGCAATGCAAGCACTTAAAAAAGCAAACGGCAGGGGGCGTAAACACACTGGTTGGTCGTGGAGTAGTCCAAGCGCACAGAGAGGCGGGGCGGTCATACGGGGTGGTTATGGATTGGTTACGTGGTTTTGGCCTAGGGAGGAGTCCTTACCTAGTGGGCAGGGCTGAACTGGATTTCGTCTTCAGATGGCCATTATTTGACTTTCCAAAACTCCCTCTTTCTTCTTAAAACACAGTCAGCGTTTTTGCCATTTTCTAGAGCAGTTCTAGAACTTCTTTCTTCATAAGTGCTTTGGTTGTCTTATCATGGCTGCTCATAGTCCTGAATCAATTCAAGAAGTTCGCCTTTCCTGAGCATCTGCACTTTGGGGAAAAACTAGAAGTTTTGCACTTTGCAGATTCAGTGAATAAGGTGGCTAAGGACTAAATTACTGTTTTTACAATAGCACTCAGTGGAAGCATTCATTATTTATTTATTTTACCCATCCCATAAAGACACAGAAGAGAACATCCCAAGCTGCTTTACAAAGTGGTAGGGAGGATGAAATAAGTGTTTGAATCAAGGAAGAGCCTTTAGAGGAGGATTAATTACAGTGTGCTTTTAGTATAATAATTTTTTAAAAATTTAAACGTCAACTATATGCTTTTATCAATTAGCTAGCTTGAAGTGGACATTTAGGTTGTTGCCGTGCCAGCTATTGCATATAGAAGCACAGTGAGTGTATGAGTAGAGGCGTCTCTCAAGCGCTGATTTCCTTTCTTTTGGTCAGATACGTGTGAGAAGGACTGCTGGGTCATATGACAGCTCTCTTTTTAATTTGTTGAGTCAACTTCATCTTGTTTGCTGTAATGATTGTAGCATTTGTATTCCTCCTGCCAGGGTGGACGCGCTCCCTCTTCTCTGCAAACTTGTCATCATTTGTCTTCTTGATAAAAGTGGTCTTAGCAGAAATGAGGCGATAAACTCATAGTAGTTTTGGTTTACATTTTCTTGATTGTCAGTGATATTTAACACATTTCTATATACCTGTTGACCATTTTGTTTCTTTTTTGGTGAGATGTTTATTTGAGTACTCATCTGCTTCTAAAAATTAGAGTTAGTTATTTTCTTTTGTTTTTTTAAAATACATTTTTACATTTTTATCTTAATGTAATAAAAGTACATATTAATAAAGAAAACATAAAAACATGATGTGTATATAAAATGTACCTATTTCACAATAAAAACAATTACATGGAAAACTAATTTTTCATAGCAGAAATAGTGAGCAACAACAGTACATATACTGTGTATTGTGATTTATAATAATGTATTTTTGATCACTATTCTCCCATTTATTAATAATGCCATAGCTTTGTTGTTTAAAATATTTTAATTATTAACCAAATATCTCACATTCTGTATGACTTTGAACAAGCTCTTCCTATTTTAAAAATAGATATTTTATAGTTTGGTCCTTATTGAGATTTTCAGTTTCTCATACCAGAGAGAAAATGCATATTTACAAATGTGTCTGATTTATTTCACTTAAGAGTATGGTTTGTAGGTGTGTCCATTCTCTAAGAAATTCCTCAGGCTTATCCTTAGTTATGGCCCAGTCATATTACATATATATGAGGAGAATGTATATCCTCATCGCGTCTTTACTGTCTCCAGATGATGGACATTTTGACTATTTCCAAGATTTAATTATTACAAACTATGCTGCTGTAAACATATATCATTGTGGTAGGATGCTTTTAATTCTTTTGAGAAGATACTCAGAAGGGGTATAGCTGTGTGAAATGGAACTTCTACTCCTAGTTTTTTCAAGAATCTCCACACTGATTTCCACAGTATTTGTGCCAGTCCACACTCCCACCAACAATGGAAAAGTGTTCTTTTTTCCTCAGAGCCTGACCAGCATTTGTTGATCTGTTTGATTTTCAACCCAAGACCTTGCACTTGCAATGCAGGCTCTGGAACAACTGAGCCAAATCCCTGGCCCTCACCGGGATTTGTTGTTTGATTTCATGGTAACAGCCATTCTTCCTGAAATGAGATGGATTCTCAGCATAATTTTCATTTCATTTCTCGAATAAGCAGTGAAAGTGAATGTTTTTTCATATATTTATTTGCCATTTCTACTTCTTCCTCTGAGAAATGTGTATTCACCTCAGATTACCCATTTTTAGACTCAGATTTTGAACATGGAGGATCTGGTGTTTCTTAAATTCTTTAGGTGCTCTACATATTTCTCCTTTGAGGAAAAACTGTCTAAATTTTTCCCACCTTGTGGGTTGCCTTTATTTTGCTGTGCAAAATCTTTTTTTATTAGAGTGAGTTCTCATTTGTTGAGATCTCTTTGTAGATTCTTTCCTCTACTGTCTAGGTTTCGTTCATAAAGTTTTAGCCTGCTCCTATTTCCTCAAGCATTTCCCATTCACTCTTGTGGCAGATTCTGTTTCTGTTTTAATATTTAAATCTTTGAACAATTTTTATTTTATTTTAGTGCATATAAGAGACATTGTTTAGTTTTAGGCTTTGACATGTAGAAAGCCATTTTTTTCCCAACACCATCGATTAAAGAGGCTATCTTTCTCCTGGTGAATGTGGTTGGCCCCTGTCAAAGATAAGGTAGTTGTATGTGTTTGAGGTAATTTTTGCATTTTTCTAGTCTATTCCATTGATCATCAGGTGTTTTTTTTTTGCCAGTACCATGCTGTTTTTGTTATAGTAGCTTTGTAAAATTATTTTTTAGTTAATACATAGTAACTGTACATATTTATTTGGGAGAATGTAACATTTTAATATATGTGTACAATGTATAAGATCAGATCAGGGCATTTGGCATGTCTATCATTTGCTTGTGTTAAAAACATTCAAAATTCTCTTTACTAGCTATTTAAAAATAGTTATTGTCAATTGTAGTCTCTTTAATGTGGTATAAAACATTACTGAGTTATATGAATTCTTTACATATTGTAGGTATTGAATCTTTATCAACAATATGATTTACAAATACTGTCTTCTAGTTTGTGTGCAGCTTTTCATTTTTTTTATTATTTCCTTTGCTGTGCAGAATTTTTTTGTTTTGTTTCTTCCTTTTTTAACAAAAAATACAGGCATAAATTGTTTTGATACTGTCAAGGGAGAAATAAACTTTCCTGAAGTTAATTATGTTACAATTCAGTAAAGTCATATTTTTTGAGGGAGTAAATCCTAAAAATAATATCCCAATTCCAGAGAAGCCCATCATGGGACATCAAGAGATATAATAGCTTTTGTTGTAAGAACACATGGTATGAATAATGAGAAGAGTAAACAAAAAAGTCAGTATTACACACATCTCCAGGGGACATGCAGAGGGTTTGCCAAAGCCCAGACTTAGCCTGCCAAAAATGAACGGAAACAACTTATGAAACAATGTACAGAAGAACGGTGGAAGAAAAGGAACGCTTTGATTTTAAGTGACATTTGTGTGGCCAAAATTTACTCTCCTACTGAAAAGATAGCACTTATGCATAGGTAGGTGAAGGCTAATGGGTTGATATGAAACATCAGAGGTCTCTCACTTAAATTTCTTCCTTCTTTAACAATTTCCTGGATAGCTGAAATGTTATATTAACATATGCCTTTATAAAATAATTAGTCACACAAAATGGATACTGATATCTCTTGGGAAGGTAGTTTGTCATCCTTTTTTCATTAACAGCTTAATTTGAAGTCAATGCAATTTGCTAATAAAGGACATGTATTGAATACAACAATCTGAAGATTTCAGAGCACTGCCCGTGAAAATCTAGTATCTTAAGGTTGAGAAAAGGAAGGAGGGAAGAGAAAGAGAGGTTAGTCAGAAATGACTGGAGACATAGGCTATTATTAAATGGGAAATAAAAGATTAGCAAAAATATTCTGATAGAGATAAGGACATTGACAAAGAAAGGAGTAATCTTATTTTACATTTAAAGAGAAAAGATTATCTTATAATGTATATTAAAAATATCAGGATCAGAGTTTGTGAAAAAATTATCTGAATATTACTTCACGTGCTAATAAGCACATGATAGTAACCAATAAACAAAATCTATGTCTATCAAAGACAGAAAAAGTTCATACAATTTAGAAATTTTGAGTAGGTTTTATGAAATTATACTGGTCTATTTAGTTATAGTGTTGCTTCTCTTTACTCATATGTACTAAAAATTAGAAAGATGACTAATTGTCTTTAAGTTCACTAGAGTAAGAATTTTATACCTCATTAACTGAGAAGATGAAAATGATATTATTAAAGTGATATAAATGACCTATGAAATTTGCATGTTCAAAAAGCAGTGAAAAAACATATTGCATTAGTATTAATAAGGAATGATTTTAACACCAGGAAGTCTATGAAAATTTCTGAAGATATTTCTTGTCACAACTGTGAAAGCTATTATAATCCAGTGGGTAAAGGCTAGAAGTACTGCTAACCATTCTACACTAAATAGGATGTCACATTGCCCAAATGTAGATAGTGTAAAAGTTGAGAAATACAGAAGTTTTGCATAGCTCAGGTCTCTTAAGAAAAAAGTTCCACCTGATTATTTAATCAGGTCTAGATATCATGATCAAGATATCCCAAAAATGAATGAATTCTTCATCCCATTAGAGTATTTGAATATATTAGAAGTGGGTCACTAACTCAGTGTGCTAAATAGAGTTAAACTCAACATTTAAAAATTGGGGAAAGTCTTAACCATTGGGAAATTTTAGTTTAGATATTTACTTCCTTTGCAAAAGAACCTAAATTTAGAAGGAAGTTTTCCAAATATTTGGATGGGTAGGAGAGGAAAAAAAAAACAACAAAAAAAAAAACCCATTTTTTTGCACTGAAATCCTATAAAAGATCAAAAAAGAAAAACCTATGTTAATGTATCTTTCAAAAAAATTATCACCATTAACTTTTGGCCACTAAATTTTCTGAATAGCATGTTTCTCAAAAAAATTGAATGTTATAATTTGTTATTTTTACCATATACACTAATGAAAAATTTCTATTTATTAATTTTTTTAAAAAGTTAAGAATTCTAGGTTATAAAATTCCAAAGAACATTTGCAATATAAATGATTCCTTCCAGAAGCTCTATTTATGAATCACAATAATATTTATCCAAGTATTCTAATGGAATTTTTTTCTTCATTCCAATATCAGTTTAGATTTTAAAGATTTCTAAAGAATTAGCTAGGATGAACAAGAAAAAATTTGAAGTGACATTTGTACTCCTATTAGCCCTGGTAAAAATGCAAAGTAAACTTGTCTCGCTGGTGAAAGAAATATATATATATATATATATATATATATATATATATATATATATATGTTTATTTATATGTACATATATGTATGTATATATATACATATACATACATATATATATTACATATAGTTCTTTAAAATGCCCCATTATTTGATTATGCACCGTATAAAGGCTGTTGGACACTGGCAGAAGGAAGGGCAGTAAAGTGTACATTCTCTTACTTTTTAGCTAAAAATGAAACCTTGGCATTACCTGCGGAATCTAAAAAACCAGAAGTTGGAAAACCAACAACACAGCGCGTAATAGGTAATAAGATCCTTATGTTGACATTGAGAAAAGAATCAACAATTTTTCTAAACCATAAGTGATACACAAACTTCATCTTTCAGTGAGGAACCACTAGGAAATTCATTTTGATCATAAGCACAAGGAAACAGAAAATTCTAGATTTTTAATGTCTGGAAAAAGAACAGAAGAAAACTAAACTATTAGATCATATAACTGATATGTCATACGGAAGCCATATTCTTCATACTAAATAAAGTCGTTACATCAACACTAAAGTCATTTTACACTGAAATGTAGTACCAAGGTTTTGGTACAGCATGTTCCCGTTCCCTTTATTCAAAGACTTGATACTATTTTTCATTGTTTCTTCACATCTGGTCAGTTTGACAAAATGCCTTACAAATCAATAGGTTAAAAACTATGAAAATATTCTGGAATAATTTAGAAAGAAAGATTCCCGGGAGTTAATAGCCTTAGTGTAGAGAATCTGTAACCTTTCAGTAAAAATATTTCAAAGAAGAAATATAGCAAGCACTTTCCCCATAGTATATCAGTTTTTCCAGCATTTCTTCTCTCAATGAAACTTCCCGTTCCAGTACCCTAGGGAGACAGCAATCTCTGAGACAGAGAATTTTTGCCAGAGCCATACCACATTGTCCAGCACTTGATAAATATCTGGTAGAATTCCTCACCATTCACATTTAGCAAAGTGATTCCAATCTACACTGAAATTTTTTAAACTATAAAATTGCTGGAACCTCAGATATTAGACATATTTTCTTTGTACTAAATGTTTGGACTTGTAACTGATCCAGTGAATAGAAGATCGATGGAGTAATAAAATAACTTCAAGAAACAGATTGAAGTATAATATTTCTGACTGAGCAGAGAAGTGTGGTCCCGCCTAAGAAAGAGAAATGAGATTTTATCCCCACCTTCACAAAGGTAGAAGCTACACAAGCTACCAAAATAGTCCATTTGGACGATTTTCTTATTTAAATGTCATTTATCAATACCAAACAAAGCACAAGCATGACCCAGTAGTAGACTCCAAGTGCTTTTGTGCTTCAATGATTCTACCAGTTTCTCCGAGTTACATTTTCTTCTCTTGGCACACTGTCTGATGAGAGTCTACAGATTTCTTAATTCTTTGCCAAACCCTCCTCAGAGTTTTCCACTTCAGAAATTCTTAGGCAATCACAACTTATTATTTAGTATTGTGTTTATTTCATACCCTTACCCTAAAAAATTCTAGAATTTTCCAGTATACAATTTATTCCAGATCTCAGTAATTGTGGTTCTTGTTTCTCCAAATTTATTTACCTGAGGTTTTAATTACTTTTCATCTAGCAACTGGGAGAAACTTTTGGCTTAGCACTTGAACACAGATCATAATTTTAATCCAGTTCAACATTTTGCAGTTAGAGTGGATTTTGAGAAAGAAATCTGATAATGTTATAGCTTTCAGTAAACTTTTTAGTCCTGGGTTATTTTATTCTTTTATTTGGCCATTTATTCATTTTCTTAGTACCTGATTTATCATGTGCATGTTTGCCCTAGGGATTATACTAAGCCCCAGAGATTTAATAAAAGGAAAGATTAAAACATATGGTGGAATAAGTGCTTTAATGGGTGTCAGTTCACTGTGCTTTTGTGGAAAGAGTGCATCACACAGAAAATGGACCTAGAAAGGGTGCATTGAGGAGGAAAGTCAGCCCAGACTTCTGGGCAAGCTGGGGAGTCATGATCATTAGAAGCTAGAGAAGAAAGGCCCTGTGCAAACATCAGTAACTAATTCTGAAGGCTAGCAAAAGATGCTTCTTGATATTTAGTTGCTTTCTCATCTTATCTTAATTTGTAAACTTATTATTTTTTTACCTTTCAGTGACTCCTGAAATAGTTCCAAGAAGCACTAAACCCACTGCATCTAGTACATTAGATATTTCAAGAACGACACTAGGTAATGAAGAGAACTTTCATTTTCTTAAGAATCAAATCAAATCTGCGATAAAGTAACCCCAATACTTTAGCCTGCCTTTTTCTTCTTTATTTCCTCTTTTTCTCTTCTCTTGCTCTGCCCCTTTCCTGTCTGCTCCTTTCTCCCTGTTCTCCTTATTGCTTTATACCCACCCCTTTACTGACCATAGTAACTTTTCTATTAGTTGGACGAATTCCACCAAAAACTTAGCAATTTCCCTGGGTCTTAGTGACTAATATTCCACGAATAGATGCTAGATACTAACTGCATGTCTTTTTAAATGAATCTCTTGTTTGGATGGACAGAATATCAGCCTTTCAACTTCCAAATCTTAGAGGGATGGGAAAAACATTCAAGTCTAGATTGTCTGGACTTTCTCCTTAAATTGGCTTTTGAAAGTCTTGTGCATACTACACGTGGAAGAAAATCCCCCAGAGAATCATACTTTCTAATAAGAATTTCCCATCACTTGTGTTACTTTCTGTCTCTCTCCAGAGAATCTAATTCACCTTTGTTGTTCAGTCTCTTCCCCTGAAGGAAATGAACAACATATTTTGTTTCGCATTTTGTTTTGTTGATCTTCTGAAAATACACTTTCAAATTTAACAGCTTTGTAACTTTTCCAGGGAAAAGCAGACATTCCCACGAAAGGTACCAGCTGCTTGCTGCCCATACATCTCTGTTATGAAACACGCTATGCGTGGTTATGACTATGCTAGAAGATTAAATCCTCAGGCAAACTATTTCTGACCACATTGTTTTTTATTGTAGTTCTCAGCCACAGGACCCCGGAATCATTGCAAACTATTCTATTACCTAAGTTTGAATTGCCACTGAGCACTCCAGGTAAAAATTATTAACCATTGCACCATAATTTTTACTTTGAAGGTTTTACACATACTTTTTGGAGGAGTTGTGGTAATTCATTCAAATCCATATTCTCCCTAGAAAAAGGAAATGTGGTTTATAGAACGGTGAGCTTCTCAATAGCCAAGTCATTAAACATGTTTGGACAATCTTTACAATTTAGGATCTTAAAGAGGCTCTCCATATGAAAAATTCATCTGTAGATTTTATATTTTGGTCTTGCTTTTATTCTTTTCTTTCACAATCAGTATATCACTGAAAAAATTGATAATTTTCCTAAATGTTTTTACTAATTGTCTTTCTTGACAGCTATTTCTGGAAACTCCTCTTTAGAATTTTTAGATTTCTTTGTAGGTACGATGTGAAAGGAATGGCTTATATATAAACTGATACATAACTAGTTAAAGTCTACTTTTAAAAGCTATTAGTTGGATATTTGCTATTTCAGATATATTTGATGCTTAGTTTGAATTAACTACTTGGAAGGTCACACAAATGTAGTTGATGAAGCTGCAAAACTAGTTTACTAAGGTTAGAAAGAAAAGTGTAAATACCACAAACTTCATTGAAAGAGAAAATTTATTTTATTATCCCTCACTGAAACACAGAAGAAATACTATGAAGATCCCTTATTATAAGACCCTCCTAGATTTCCTGTTTTTGCAAACTTAATATTTTTAAAGTCATTTTCCCTGTTACTTGAACCTCAGGTTTGTAACTATGCTTGTGTGTTTCATTATAGCGCCAAAAAGGCTTCCAGAATTTCCTGACGTGAAAACATCTTTCCCTTTTGAGAAACCTGGGGTTACCTTGGGTAATAAAAGTACCTTGTATTTGGTGTTCACAATAGAGGTGGGACTGAGATGTGGTTTGGGGATAGACCCTTGCCTCGCATGAATGGGGCCCTGAGCTTGATTCCCAGCATGTGGGTGGTAACTGTCAATTTTTATAGGACACATTTACTGGGTCCTATCTCTGCAAACTTCACTGAATTAATGAGATCAGTTACTTCAAGCAAATGGGTAGTTGATTTAGTGTTTAAAAAGAGAGAATATCCTTATTTGATTGGATTTTCTATAAATTCAGTAAAAGTCATCAGTCCTGAATTCCACGTAATTGAGTTTGACTGGTTTTCTGTCCTTACAGTGGTGAGAGCATGACATCAGTTTCTGTTCTCACCCTTGTCACTAGTCAGATGTTCTCTGCTGGTACATACTGAGTTCTTCTCGGTCTCTGATTATTTCTGATAGTCCACATGAGCTTTTTATTTCAATCCCCTTCTAGTCACTTAAAACATATCAGTAAGCTACTTCTGCCCTTTTTCTCTTTTTAAAGCAACTATTCAGCAAATTCTAATTTTTACCCTGTTACTATAGGAGGAAAGTCATGGATGGCACCTACAGCTGAAACATCAGAAGATTCCAAAGTTGTAAAGCCTCAAACTGGTAATTGTATTATTATTATTATTTTTTACAAAAAAGACTCTCAGAAGACTATTAACGTTTCTTGCTTTTGTTTTTATAGGTTCCCTAATTGATTACAAACATATCTAGTGGCATGTGGAAAACCTTGTTACTTATCTGAAGCTTATTTTTCCCAATGCATAAGTAGAAGAGTTTTGCCTTTGTTTTAAAGATGTGTGTTTGGCTTTCTAGATACATTCTTCGTAGTATGCTACAATAAACTATGAATTGGCTTTCTGGTTTTCTAGTTATCTTTTTAGTGGCATGAAAGCAGCAGTAAACCAGAAAATACCATTCTAGTTCTGACTGAACACTTACAATTTGTGTGTTGGAGATTCAGTGGGAGAATGTGGCGGTCAGCTTGTGGATTCCAGGCTAACTCCTGGATTACAGGGGCTGCTTTTATCTGGATCAACCATTAAACATGATTTACCATAGTAACATTTATTTTTCTTTGATGTTTGCTGAATCTGCTTGCCACATTACATTCAATATAAAAAAAATCAGAATAAGTACCTCAAAAAAAAAAAAAAGATTTCTATACTAACTTTTTACATAAAAGACTATTTTAAAATTCTAACTTGCATACTGATTATTGAAATCCCTGGGTCGTTTCAATAGTTTCTGGCAGTATAGGAACAGAACACTTAAAATTTGAAATATCCCAAGCAATTTTCAAATATACTCTGCTTTTAGTGTGCTAGCCCTACTCTTTCACTAGTACTGTGCTTTGAAAAGTAATTATTTAGAATTGCAACTCATACAAACCTCCCACAAAGTATGTTTAAGTAGAATTGATTGCTTTTGATTTCCTTGGCAAATCTAATTTTCCATAAAATATATCAAGGAAATCATAAAAATGTGCTATATTCCACATACCAGAGGGCAAAATTAGTTTTAAATTTTGCTTTCAAAGGAAGTTAGCCAGATTTTAGAAATACTTAAGTGCTAGTGATAATTCAAGAAAAAGTTCATCTTTCTGATGATGCAATAAAAGTGATTTTTTTTGGAAAGTGGCCAGTTTTCTACAATCTCAGTGCTATTAGTAGAAGTTCTACAAAAGTTCTTAATACCTTATATCAACAGATGATTGGTCTATATGTTGTATCATTTCCCCACTGAAATAGTATAATTTATATTTGTATGATAGATTTCTTCTGAGAGATTCAAAGAGTTATAACTACATCATCATATGCACCCTTCCAAAGTTATTTTCTGACAGCTATTTTCTTTAAATGAGATATATGAAAAACTTACATCGGAATGAGTGGAAGAACAGAGGTTAGAGCTATTCATTTCATTCCTGATCTCCTCTATAATAACATATATCTTGATTTAGAAGTTTGAGAACAGCTTTCAGAACAGAGAGAGTTCTTACTGGGGCTGCATGCCTTACAGTTGCATAAGAAATATCAAATAATCTTTAAGGAGCTGACCAGACCTTGAAACTTATTATGAACATGATAACCTGTATGCTTTGGAGTGAGGGAGAGCTGGGTTAATAACCAGTTATCAGAACTTCAGTTTCTCATATAAACAAGAAATAATATATAAATTTTTCATCAAGTTATATATTAGAAATTATATATAAATCATTTAATATGATGCAGAACATACAAGGGGTGCCTCAATAATATTTCCTTACTAGCACTGACTCTTTCATTGACTGTCTTCTGGCCAAATGAAATGCCCTAAATCGCAGCATGTAGTCATTGCAATGATGAAAACAATAATTAATTTATTAAATTATTTTTAAAAAGAGGAGAGAAAATATTTTACTCCAAGCTCAAATATGTATGAACATACCAAAGGATTCATAGGTCTTGCTTTCACCTGTGAAAAAAATTTAAGATGACTAGAGAAGACGTGTGCAGTGTTATAGAGGTTCTGCCATCCTGGGGCATAGCCGGATGTCCTATTAAATCACAAGACGTGTTAGATAATATCAGAGAGCCTCTCTCTGTAGTTGGAGCAGCAGCTTGCGTCACTCTGCAAAGCAGGGTGGGGGCCTACAGAGGCTCAGTGCCAGGACGGTGCCACGGTTAGCTTGTGTTTTCCGTGGGCACCAGGCCAGAAGCGGCAGTATCCCTGTAGGTGTTTATCATCCCACAGCTTGAGGCATGACCATGATTTCTGAAGACTCTATATGACTGAGGGATGGAGTTGAGCTGCTTGTTTCTGCCTTGGCAATCCTATCAGTGTTAAGCTTCCTTAATTTACCCAATCATCTCCCTCAGAGTCTATCATTTAGTTTCCAATTTAAATGAAGAGAATGTTCACAAACCCAGAATGACTCATTGTATTTGTTTTCAACTTTAGGAAACTCTTTTGACTATTTTCCTTCCAAAGTATCCAGAAAAACTGATTTTTTTCTTCCAGATTAGCAAGA
>PVIR01025711.1:0-24468 GCA_004026965.1 Petromus typicus | reverse complement strand
TGCTATTAAGAATGAAAAGGGAGAAATTACCAGAGCTCCAGCAGGAGGTCAGAGGACAATAAACACCTACTTTGAGAGTCTGTACTCTAACGTAGAAGAAATGGATAGATTGATTTCTCGAAACATATCAACCTCCAAAATTGAATGAAGATATAAAAATATTAAACACACCAATATCAATCTGTAAATTTGAAAATGTAATTAAAAACTTACCAACAAAGAACAAAGAAAAGTTCAGGTCCTTATGGCTTTACTGCTAAATTCTACAAAACTTTCAAAGAAGAGCTAATGCCACTACTTTTCAGTCTCTTTAATTAAATCAAAAGAAACAGTCTTCCCATATTCATTCCTGGAAGCAGCCATTACCTTGATTCCAAAAGGAGAGAAAAAACTAACTAAAAAAGAGAACTACAAGCCAATCTCCCTAATGAACATTGATGCAAAAATTCTCAATAAGTTACTGGCAAGCAGAACACAGAGAATCATCAAGATCATACACCCTGACCAAGCTGGATTCATTCCAAAGTTTCAAGGGAAGTTCAACATACATAAGTGAATAAAAGTAATATGCTACATTAACAGGCTCAAGGACAAAAACCATATAGTCATCGCAATAAATGCAGAAAAAGCATTTGACAAAATCTAACATCCATTCATGATCAAATCTCTACAGAAAACTGGAATAGATGGACTTTATCTCAAACCAATAAAAGCTATTTATGAGAATCCAATGCCAGCATCACCCTAAATAGTCAAAAATTGAAACCTTTCATGCTAAAATCAGGAATAAAACAAGAATGTCCACTTTTACCATTCCTATTCAATATAGTGCTAGAAACATTAGCCACAGCAATTACAGAAGAGAAATAAAAGGAATAAAGATAGGAAAGAAAGAAGTCAAACTGTCATTATTTGCTGATGACATGATACTGTATATAGAAGATCCTAAAAACTCAATCAAAAGACTGCTTGACTTAATTCCCAGATTTAGTGGCACAGCTGGACACAAGGTCAATGCTCAAAAATCTATATAGCCTTTGCATACACAAACAACAGACTCACTCAAAGAGAAATTGGGCAATCACTTTCCTTCAAAATAGCATCCAAAAAAATGAAACATCTAGGAATCAATCTAACAAAGAAAATGAAAGACCTCTACTCTGAAAGCTCCAGCACTCTGAAAAAGAAGATTGAAGAGGATATCAGAAAATGGAAAGACATCCCTTGTTCCTGGATAGGAAGAACCAATCTCATCAAAATGGCTATACTTCCACTTCTATTATATAGATTCAATGCAATCCCAGTAGAAATCCCAACAAACAACATATTGCACAGAGCTGGAGAAAATAATCCAAAAATTCATCTGGAACGACAAGATATCTAGTATAGGAAAAGCAATTCTAGGCAACAAGGCCATGGCAGAGGGGGTATCATGATCTCCAATTTGAAACTATACTATAAAGCCACTGTGAAAAAAAACTCCATGTTACTGCCAAAGAAACAGACCCAAGGATCAGTGGAACAGATTAAAAGATTCAGAAACAGCTCCAGTTATACTAAGCCACCTTATCTTTGTCAAAGAAGCCAAACACTCAGGAGGAAAGATAGCCTCTTTAATAAATAGGGCTAGAAAAACTGGGTTTCAACTCACTGAAGACTAAAGCTAAACCTATCTCTTTCACCATGCACTAAACTAAAATCGAAGTAGATTAGAGACCTACATATATTAAAACAGAAACACTAAACCGGCTGCAAAACAGGTTAAGTAGAACTATTGTAGACATTGGCTTCACGAAAAACTTTATGAACAAACCTCCATAGCACGAGAACTAGCAAAAGGAATCAACAACTGGGATCTCCTCTTATTAAAAAGCTTCTCCACACAAAGAGAAACCAGTAGCAAACTCTAAACATAAATGACAATATGGGAAAAAAATTTTGCTAGCTGTTTGTCAGACAAAGGCCTACTGTCTAGAGTATATAAAAAAACTTAAAAATAATCAGTTCCCACTAATTTAAAGACTCAATTCAAAAACGGACATCTGAAATGAACAGATACTTTTCAGGGGAAGAAGTCAAAGCAGCTAAGAAGTATATGAAGAAATGCTGGTCATTTGATAGATATACATAAAAACAATGAGATTTCATCTCACTCCCCAAAGAATGGCTGTTATCACAAAATCAACCAACAACAAATGCTGGCAAGACTGTGGGGAGAAAGGAATCCTTCTCCACTGTTGGTGGTAATGTAGACTGGTGCAACCACTATGGAAATCAGTGTGGAGATTCCTCAAAAAACTAGGATTAGGGGTCTCATTTGACCTTACTATATCCCTACTAGGTATATACACAAAAGAATTAAAAGATTCATATCACAGCAACCTATAGTACTCATGTTTATAGCAGTTCAGTTTGTGATAGTAAAATATTGGAAACAGCCAAATGCCCATCAACAGGAGAACAAAGGTGATGTGGGTTTTTTTATAAAATGGAATATTACTCTGCCATAAAGAATAAGTTTGAGTCATTTATACTCAAGTGCATGTATCTTGAGGACACACTCATAATGAAATAAGTCACAAATGTGTAAATATCGTATCATTTCTCTGGTATGAGAAACTGAAGATGTATATCAGTTCTAAAATGTATGATAGATATTTTGAAATAGGAAGAAAATATACAAAAGGAAAAGGGAAAAGAGGGGAGGTGCAAGTAAAGAAAGGAAAGAAGCAATTTGATGATAAATAAAAGGTAACAAAGCTTATGTACATAGGGGCAGAGATTGTAGGGAGGGCAGGTGAATTGGAAAAAAATGAAAATTAAGATGTGTCATGTCCTGGTACAAATTCTCAATGTTAATTATGATCACAATGTATATGTAAAATGTACATATGAAATCAACTTTTTAAACATGATTACTAATACAAAAGACAGAAATATCCCCCTTCTACAAAATGTGCCACTGAAGACTATGAAAAGGACAGCTATTTACAGTATGTGAACAGAAACAAGGGAGAAGATATCCTTGTTCTATACCTCACCTGGGAATGTGTGCACAAGATGACTCAAATGTTTCACAGATCTGTACACACAGGCACATGTCAGCGAGTGAACTGGAACAACCTGCACTGTTGATTTTGAAATTACGAATAAATTTTAGTATGTGAATTAACACATACACAGTCTATAAATTACCAGGATCAACTATACCATCCTCTTATTAATGGATATCTACTCTGCACAGTCATTAATGACTTAAACTGCTATGAACATTCTAACAGAAGTTTATGTGAAGATATGTTTTCATTTTCCTCAGTAAATACCTGAAGAGAATGGCCATGGCATAGTAGGAGTGTATGGTGTTTACCCAATATTGACAGAATTCTTTCCAAATGGGTATTACTAGTTCATGCTTCTCCTTACTTCTGAATCTACTGGGCCAATCTGAACTGAAACAAAATCTGGAAAATAAATTTAAAAACTGAACTGTTCCCTTAATTAGAGACATTGGGTGAGCAAGAAAGGCGTGCAGAGATTCTGTCCTTTTCAAATTTTGTCACTGGCCAGTAACCTTCCTTCCACATTTCTCAGATGGTTATCAAGTGATGCTAGCATCTGTCATACAGGTCCCCTGGAGATGAGGATCCCTCCCATGTGCTCTGACATCACAGTATGATTACTGACTCCTCATATGTTAGGGTTATTTCTGGGATCTACATAGGGTTAAGACTGAAATGGAAACTTTCTGCCATCATTTTACAGGAAAGCAACCAGACAGCCCCAATACAACTCCATATCAAGAGACTGCAGGGCAAAGGAATGAGAAAAAATGAAAGTCAAGGTGTCATGTACTGGTACAAATCCTCAATGTTGAATGTGATCATAATGTATATATAAAATGTACCAAGAAAATTAATTTTTAAAAAGAAACTATAAAAGGATAAATTATAGAAGGAGTGATTCAGACTCTTTCTCCCAGGACCCCTTTTTGGAACTAACTTCCTTACATCTGACTGTAGCTCCAATTTCTACAGATACTCCCTGATGTTACCCAAAGCCATATAGAATGATCAGAAAAAGAAACTTAGTGTATTCGATTCTATAACTAGAACTTGCCCTGACATAGTGAATTCATGGTACCTCCCTAACTCATGTGCGACTTGGGAAAATCATTTAAATTCTAGTTTAGTTCTGCCACCTATAGATCAGAAAAAAAAAACTACTAACTCAGTCCTAAGATTATTAGGACATAATAGTAAGATGATGAGTTTAAAAAACTATAAAGGGTTCAAGTGATACGAAGTATATAATTGATTTTTACACTTTAACTAGAGATAACAAGTCTATAAAGAAGTTACCTCAACCTCTGGGATTCAGTAAGTGCTGAATGAATTGTAACTATTATTTTTACTGTTCTTCTTCCTAGAAATGTGTTCCCAGTTACCCAAGGGTGACTATAATAATCCATCATTAACTGAGAAATAATTCATTATGTGAAAAATATTTAGAAGTACTACCTTCTGAATTGTCAACAATATACATTAGATCTCATTTAGAAGGTACACCAACTTTTGTCAGAACATGTTCATGAATGTTTCCATTTCCTTGGCCCAAAGCTGATGATGATGATGGCTGAGTGATGAAATAGTGGCCAAAGGGAGAGATGAGGCTAGTAGAACAAAGATGGGAGGGGCTGTGGAGAGTATAAGTGGGTAAGCATTGGGAGATGCCAAGCAAATATCAGGGACACAGCCTCCCTGAGCTAAGGTGAAGAATCTTGATCACTATAGCCCTGGCTTAGACTCTCAGTCGAAAGTAGAAGTCCTGAGTTTAGAGCTACCCTTTAAACAGACAGTGGAACTACCTTCAGTGAGCTGGGCTTTAAGGAAAAGAAGCAGATAAAAAGACCTGGATACAAGAATCTAAGGAACTAAATTTCTTTTTCTTTGCCTGAAAGGCCTCGACAGAGGCACGGTCCCCCTATTCCTTTAAGCAGAAGGGCTTCTAGTCTATACTGAGCCTTCTTCCTCCTCCCCCACAGCTGCAGTCCTATCCCAGGATACCCTGTACCTGACTATATATCCACTGGTTCTAGCAGACATCCCTGAGGAGACGACTGAGCTGAGGACTTCATACTCTCCTGGTCTTCTGCACCTCACAAGCCAAGAGCTGGACCACCATGAGATTTATTTTCTATCTGAGTATTCTTGCTGGTATGTATCCCTGATCATCTGTATCCTGTAAGAGTAATTAATACAGAAAGGGATGAGACAGAGGTGGGATGTATGAAAGGTAGTGGAAAAAAATCAAGAACACTGTCACGAGAAGCCTGGGTCTCACCTCATAGACACTACCAAAGGATCTCAGGAGAGAGTAAGCCTACCCTTCCAATGCTAAGCCACAAGGTAGGTCTTGGCACACAACTACTTTGGATAATCCTTGGTGGTGAGTGTTCTCCTCTGGTTATTCCAAAATGTATCTCACAACTCCATGAGCATATGGTCACAAAGGCAGAGAATCCATTTTGACTTGTGATTCTTCATTCCCAAAACTTCACAATGTGGAAGGTAGAGAAGGTGGGGGGACAAGAGACCTAATTCCACAGCCCTACCTTTTCTAGGCCCTGCTTTCCGGGAAGTTCTGATTGCAGAATTTGCTAGTGAGCCCTTTCCTACCACTCCTTTACTGCCTAGGGTGCACCATATTTAGCTGTGTGTTATGGGATAAATTAATTAGTTCATCTGTGTCTGTTCTTCAGTCAAATGGTAGAGTACTTTTACCTATGTTATTTAGGCATTGTGAAAATTAAATATATGCAAAGAACCTAGACTAATGCCTGGCATGCAGTTAGTTCAGTGTCTCTTTTTTATAGTAGTCCATCATATTTTTCCTTGGGTTTCTGCACATAAAAATGACTGGTGTGAAGTTCAGGCCCAGCTTGGGAACAATAGAAATACTGAACACAGCCAAGACAAGAACAGTACTTCTCTCCTATGCTCTAGCTTTAAGAAAAACTTCATTTACAAAAAATTACATGCCAATTCTGTGAATTTTTTGAGTAAAAGAACATAAACATTATTCAAAATCCCATCTCTCATTCAACATATGCTAATGCTTTGTTAGAATTTTTCCCAGGACTTAGTCTTTTGTATTTAAATGGTCTATCTTTTGTTTGTTATTTTGTTATTGGTGGTGTTGGTTTGAGGTTTTTTTCCCCTTATTGAATTTTCACTAATAAATAATATTGAGTTTATTAGGATAAACTCAAAATGTATATATTTTTAGGTATACATTATGATCTCATCATTGAAAATTTGTACCTGTACATGATACATCTTGATTCTCATTTTATCCACAATCATCCTCCTCCATTTTGTTTGTTAAACAACTGAATTATGTTACATATAACAGGGTTTGAGGTTGTTTTTTTTGTTTTGTTTTGTTTTGTTTTTGAGACAGGGTCTTGCTTTGTAGTTTAGGCTGGCCCTGAGCTCACTATGTAGCCCCAGCGAGCCTGATACTCACAGCAATCCTCCCGCATCTGCCTTCCAAGTGCTGGGATTACAAGCATGAGCCATCACACCCGGCATTGTGGTATGTGGTACTGATTGCTGGCAGGCATGAGCCTTCATGTCCTGCACTGTTGTATGTGGTTTCCTGGGATCAAAACTGGGCCTTGCACTTACAAGGCAGGAGCCAGAATGAGCTAAATCTCCAGGCCAATATATAATGTTATTTTTAAAGAAATGGCATTAATATTTCTTCTCTAATATAAGTTTTAATATACATAATGTTTTACATATGTGCTTTTTATTTTAGTATTTAATATAACTGTTCATGTTTCCAATGTTCAGCTGTTATAAATAGTGCTGAAACTATATATGTTTCCAAAGCTCATCTGTAAGAAACAGTACTAACACAAATATGCTCACTCATAATCTTTATATTTGGCAATAAGTGGACTCCTGGGGCTAGAATTATAAGATCATAGGTTATGAACAATTTATAATTCCTGATATTTATCTTTCAAGAAAAAATCAACTTGCAGTTAGTAAATAAGTCCCATTATACTTTTTTAGAGTAAATATTATTTAAGTCAAAAATTATTATTATAAATTTTAGATATGAGAATATCATTTTTATTTACATTTTTGTTAGAAAATATCATTCACAGTTTGTGGAAAATTACTACTTTAAAATCATCTATATTCTTCTTCAACTGAAAAATTATGGTCCCATTTGTTCTAACATTTATAATTAATTATTTTCTCAGGGACATCTTTCATCAGCAGCAAGGCTGATTCATCTGAACAGATAGAAGACCCTGCTCCCTACTTGGCTTACCTCAAGTCTTACTTCAACCCCTGTGTGGGTGTCCTCATCAAAACCAACTGGGTGCTTGCCCCAGCCCACTGCTACTTACCGTGAGTATTAGCATCTTCAGTGCCTGAAAACAGGAACTAGCCTTCTAAATTAATGATTCACAAATGGGGGCAACTTTCCCCCAGGGTACATTTTGAAATGTCGAAGGTACTGCTTATAATAAATTGAGTTTATTGGTACATTTTAGGAATACATTATGATCACATACCTCACTGGCAATTTGTACCTGTACATAGTATATCTTGATTCTTATATTTTCCTGTTCCGCTGCCCTCCCTTCAATCCTCTCCCCACCATATGCATAAGCTTCATTTCTCTTTTTCCTTTATGCCATTTTTTCTTTCCCTTCTTTGCTTCCCTCTGCACTCACTCAGTTACCATTTCCCTTTGAATGTTTTATTCTTATTTCATAATCTGAAGGTATTTTTTGTTGTCATAATCAGGAAATGGCACTGGCGACATGTACAGGGTAAAGGCCAGAGCAAGGATCCTACTGAACATCCTACAATGTGCAACATGGTCCTCCACCTAAGAAATCTGTGTGGTCTGGTTGATTAGTGACACTGTTGAAAGGTCCTCTGCTATATGTTACACTTATTCATTTTCTCTAAATATGAATTTTAACAATTAAGGATCCGGCAAGTAACTGATAAAGCACTTGCACTGGCAAACTGGTGAGATTGTAAAAGGAACTAATTGCAAAAGTGTAGAGATATCATTGGGGAAACACAAAGAATAGTTCTGTACCCAGGATCAGTATTAGGAAAAACGCAGTGACTACTCCTACATCAGGATAAAGAGAGATGAAAGGAAGATTTCAGAGAAAGAAAAGAGAAAGTGAAAGGAGAGAGAGAAAGAGAGAAGAGACAGACTTAACAGAAATGATATAGCCAATCTAAGACAATGTTGCAGGGAAGGTACTCAGAGGACAAACACTGTAACTTTGCCCTTTTCCTTCCAATTATCTTTGGTGTTTCCTAGTAACCAAAAAACTAATCAGAAGCACAGAGCGAGAGGATGCACTGATTTAATCCATGTAACCTTACAAAAGTATTAAGCAAGGTAGAGGAGGCTTGTCACTGAGTTTAGTGAGGATAACAGAAGATGTGTAATACTCAGGCCATCCCAATTTCCTGTCTCCATCAAAATTAAATTGTCAAAATTGGAAAGAAAAAGCTACAAACAGAGGAAAACTAAATTTCTTTGACATGTATCATTTTCCTTTATACTACATTAAGGACACCATATTAAAACACAGGAGTCTAAAATTATGAGATTATAACAAAAAAGAAAGGAAACAAATTTTATGTATGTAGGCGGGTGGTAGGCTGGGTAGAGCTATGGGAAAAAATGAGAATTAAGTTGTGTCTTATACTGGTACAAATCCCCATTATGGAGTGCAATCATGATGTGTATATGTAATGTACCAATAAAGATTTCAATTAAAAAAAAAGGGAGGAATGGGAAGGGAAGGGAAAAGGGACAAGAAAAAAGAAACTAGCTGTGTTTTGAACATGTAGCCACTCTCCAACACGACTGCAAATTGCATGAACTCCAAACATGTACTAATAAAATTTAAGTTTAAAAAAAAAAATCACAGGAGTGTAGGGCTCCACTATTTACTATCTGATCATGGGTAATTTACTATGGACCTCCACTCCCTCATTTGCAAAATGGAGATAAACAAAAGGTCCACTACCCAGACTTACTGTTAGATAAAGTAATCCAGATAAAGTATGTCACAGTACATTGTAACAGTCAACATCTTATCAATCATTATGATAATAGCAATTACTTCTAATCCCTTTTCCCTGCAGAAATCTGAAAGTGATGCTGGGAAATTTCAAGAGCAGAGTCAGAGATGGGACAGAGCAGACAATTAACCCCATCCAGATTATCCGACACTGGAAACATAATAACACTAACCCACAGGATGACATCATGCTCATTAAACTGGCTAATCCAGCCACCCTCAACCACAAAGTCCAGCTCCTTCCTCTTCCTACAAAGAATATCGTACCAGGCACTGTCTGCCTACTCTCAGGCTTAGACTGGAGCACCCAAAATTCTGGTGAGTATACCTCCCTCAGCCAATTAAAGCCATCCATTGGTGATCCTTGAAGAAGGACACTGATATCCTCAGATCTATGAGGAGAGGACAGGAAAACAGATAGTGAATCCAAAAAGAAACCACAAACATGGTCTAGCAAAAAGAGACTTCCTCAGAATTCCAAAGCTCCTTCACACCAAAGGTGCCCCACTCCCTCTGCATGGCTTTGATAGCTGGAGCCACCAGGCTACGATCACACAATTCCTGATCATCAGTCACAGTTTTCATCAAGGAGGCTGTCATCCTACCTTCATGTGTGCTCATTTCACATGTAAAAGACTCCTCTGAGAACCAGAGTCAGGATACTTCTTATTCATCCAGGACTACACACAGAATAGGAAAAAAAAAAAAAAAAAAAACTTTGTATCTTGAAAACACATAATCTTTAGGATTGACTCTTATAATTATGCTCAAGTTCATTTCTTGCCTTTTTTCATTCCTTATTTTCTTCATACAAACACACATGATACCAGTTGAAAGCAGTAGGTTAGAAAGAGTGACTGATAATTGTGAGAATAATGTTTTCTTTTATCCTGAATTCCTACAGGCAGACATCCTGACATACGGCAGACCCTGGAGGCCCCTATAATGACTAACCAAGAGTGCCAGAAAAATGAACAAGGAAGAAGACACAGGAACGCCTTCTGTGTTAAATTTGTGAAAGTTTTCAGCCGAATTTTTGGAGTAATCTTTTATCTATATTTAGTTTTCTTGTTTTTCTTTTACTTATTATGTACCTTATTAACTATGTAAGCATGTCATAAGTTTTTTTTTAATTCTAAATTTTTTTTGAGAATGTGATAAGATCCTTGCACAGATACTTTTGTTTCTTCAGACATGGATGGAGTCTCCTTACAAAGTATGTTTATTCATTAAAGAACTTCAAGTAGTATCTTTTATTATTAAAACTTTGCTAGATGTTCATTCTCATATGTGTAAGTAAAATAATGAAAATGAGCTTTGATTTTTAAAAAGTATGAATTTTTTACAAATTGAAACTGGCTTTACCAGTTCAAGTAAATGGGATTTGATTCACTTTTTACATAACATCTAGAGAGGCTAATTCTCTGACATTCATGATCACTCAAGACCAGTTGTAGTGATACTAGGAAAAAACCCAAACATTCTGACCCCTGTTCCATTGGCGGGCTCACCTAAATTGGACATTAGAGTGGGTTCCTCTGAAATCTGACCGTATTTCTCTCTCTACTCTGATAGGAGGTGGCTGTCGCTACTGTCATCTGCAATAATAAGCTACAAGGGATCGAGGCTGGACAGTTCATGGGAGGAGACGTCGGCATTTACATCAATGTTTACAAATATATATCCTGGATTGAAGATGTCACTAAAGACAAGAAAAAACAATAACCTATTCCTCCCTCTGCATCCGACTGTGTATCACTCACTACACGAGCCCACATTCTAAGCTTAAAATAAAATCTCCAGACAGATACTCTGGGATGCAGCACACTGGTAGCCTATCTTCTTATTTGTGTCTCTGCCTATGCCCTATAATGATATGAAGAAATGAGCAATTAATATACTCTATTGGGTTACATTCATATTTCATATAATGTTATAATTTATGAAGTTAACTTTTTATCTCCTTTTACAAATAAGAAAATTGAACCTCAAATGTCATCTTTTGCTGTCAGAAACAAGAGCCTGGAATGGAACCTCAAAATACCAAATTCTAAATTGTACATTCTTAGCCATAAATATTATGAGGGAGTCCATAGCACCACAGCAGAAGTTGGCTCCTATTTCCCTGCTACCTCTCTTATTCAGAGGACTCTAAGATCTCACATGTAGCTAAAATCTTGTGTACTTAAGCTCTGTTAAGAGCAACCATGCTTCAATTAAGATGCCTTCAATTCGTGTATCTACATAAAGAGATGAAGAGTGGGAATTAAACACTGATACTACAGGACAGTTTCATCAAGTATAAATCAAGCCCAAAATGGGGACTTGCAACTCCAGAGCAAAGTTAAGGTGTCACCTAGATCCAAGGAAGACAGCAACTCGAGCAGCAGCTGACTGGAGATACACGTGGCTGGGGCAAGGTAAAGGGTGGAAATTGGGCCTAGCCACAGACACAGGCCAAACAAGGCAGGAAGGGAGGTGCCAATCCTCTGGTGCAGAAGTCTGGAAAGCACTGAAATAGACTACATGTTTGTGATCCCTAAAATTCATATATAGAAACCTAATTCACGAAGAAATGGTATTTGGAGTTGGAGATTTTGCAGCTAATTAAGTCAGAAGGGACTTGTGAATGGGATGCCCAGTAAATGGGATGAGTACCCTTATAAAAGAGGCCCCAGAGGGATCCTTTATTCCCCATTATCATGTGAGGGCTCAGCAAGAAGACAGAAGCATGCCTCATCAGACATCAATTCTTCAAGCACCTTAATCCTTAATTTCTCAGCCTCCGTAACTTTGAACAAAAACTTTCTGTTGTTTATAAGCCATCCATTCTATAGTACTACATTTTAGTAGTTCAAAAACATGAAGAGAAATCTCTCAGCAGATCTCTCAAATCATAAGTTATCAAGTAATTCTAGATACCTGAGATTAGGACATGTAGGACAAGAATAGATGAACTCCCAGTAGATAAAAATTCAAGATACATCTGTATATCCTTGGATAACATTCTTTTAACTTGGTTAAAATGTAACAAATGTAATTTAATGAGTTTTGTGGTAGGCAAATAGGAGGAGTATCTACTCCAATCTTATGAATGTAATATAATCAGATGTGACTGTGGTTATGGATGGGAGATTTTATCCTGGATTTTCTGGCAAGACCAACTGCAATCACATGAGCTCTTAAAATCTATAGATGAAGCACAATAACAAAAAAAAAGCAGAAAATATTCAAAGTATGAGATGGATCTGATCCTACCATTGTTGGCTTCGGAAAAGGAGTAAGTGGCTACAAAACAAAAAATGTAAGTAGTCTATAGCACTGAAAAGAGCCCACGGCTAAAAACTAGAAATGAAGACTGAAATGTAAGAGTATGTACCTAATTGGGCTAATTTCTGAATAAGCAAGAAATGGAATCTCCCCAGAAAAAAAAAAAAATAAAAACTCTGCTGACACTGATTTTTTTTTTTTAGCCTAGTGAGACTTTAGTTGGACTTTGTACCTAGAATACAATGAGATAATCATTTGTAGTTTTAAAGTTTCCTGTCACAATTTGATAAGTGGCCATAGAAAACTAATAAACTTTCAAATCAGGATATCAAAAAACTTCCTGCTCTTTTGGAAATTCAACTGTCAGAAAAATAAATTCTAAATCCAAGCTTCCCACTCACTACTCCCTTTTTTGTGGCCTATACTTTATCCAATGACCAATAATAACAGATACATTTAAGCAATCTACAGATAAAAGCTAGAGTATCAATTGAGGTAAAAAAACAACTGTATGGCTGTAGAACTGATGTGCCTGTAGAACTATCTGTATATCATCTTAATTTTCAATGAATTGTATACTCATGAGAAATAGATATTTAACTTGCATCATTTTGGCACCTATTTCCAATATATATTTAGTATAATCTATTCATTTTTACTACAGAAATTTCTATAAACATCTCAGCCACAACTTATCTCCAAGGGAAACATTGTAAAGTACTAGGTAGATAAAATCTCCCTTGATATTACTGTAGCTGTCACAAACTGAGCTGCCATAAATCTATGTCGCTGTGATATGAATCTTTTAATTCTTTTGTGTATATCCCTAGCAGGGGAATAGCACGGTCAAATGAGACCTCTAATCCTCTTAATCTCCACACTGATCTCCATAGTGGTTGTACCATTCTACATTCCCACCAACAGTAAACAGCTCCTTTCTCTCTGCAGCCTTGCCAGCATTTGTTGCTGGCTAATTTGAAGACATCATCCATTTTTGGTGAAGTAGATGAAATCTCAGAGTTGTTTTTATCTGCATCTCTCAAATGACCAGTGATATTGAGCATTTCTTCATGTCTTCTTTGCTGCTTTCACTTCTTCCTCTGAAAAATGTGTGTTCATTTCAGATGCCCATTTAAGAAGTAGGTCTTTAAATTTGGGGGAAGGGGTGATTTTTTAAGCACTCTATACATATTCTAGATAGTAGCCCTTTATCTGAGGAACAGCTGGTAAAAATGTTTACCCATACTGTTGGATGTCTTTTCGCTCTGCTGGAAGGTTTCTTTTGCTATGCAGAAGCTTGCTTTTTTTAAATTTTTTTATCTTTTGAGATAGGTTTTCACTTTTTATAGTTCAGGCTGGCCCTGAGCTCAAACTTGAACTCACAGCACTCCTCTTGCCTCTGCCTTCCAAGTGCTAGGATTACAAGGGTAAGCCAAAAGGCCTAGCACTGTGGTACGTGCTTTTGATTGCAAGTGGGTGTGAGTCTCCATGCCCAGTATTGTTGTATGTGGTAACCAGGGATCAAACCTGGGCCCTTGCACTTGCAAGGCAGGCACCAGAACCACTGAGCTAAATCCCTGGCCTTGTAGAACCTTTTTAATAGGATAAGATCCCATTTGTTAATCCCTTTTGCTAGTTTAGTGCTACAGAAGTTTTTTTTCATAAAGTCTTTCCCTAAGCCAATGTCTCCAAGAGTTCTACCTAACCTGTTTTCCAGGAATTTTCATGTTTCTGTTTTAATATTTAGGTCTCAATCCACTTTGATTTTGGTTTAGTACACAGTAAAAGATAAGTCTAGCTTTAGCCTTTGGCAGGTTAGAGCCCAGTTTTTCCAGCACCATTTATTAAAGAGGCTATCTTTCCTCCATTGAGGATATTTGGCTCCTTTGTCAAAGATGAAGTGGCTTAGTGTATCTGGAGTTGTTTTTGGATCGTCTAATCTATTCCACTGATTCTCAGGTCTGTTACTTTGCCAGTACCATACAGTTATTATCACAGCACCTTTATAGTATAGTTTCATGGTGGGGATCATGATACGTTTCACCATGTCCTTGTTGCCTAGAATTGTTTTTCCTATTCTAGGTATCTTGTAGTTCCCGATGAAATTTTTGGATTATTGTCTGACAGTATACAGGAGATAACTTCTATTCCTTTGCATTTATTTAAACATATTCTATGAACTAACATGGTTTATTTTGGAGAATGACCCATGAGCAAATTGAGAATGTATATTCTCACTTTGTAGGGTGAAATACTCTGTAGGTATCTACTAAGTCCCATTTGTTCAAAGGTTTGATTCAGTTCAAGTATTTCATTAATTTGTTGTCCAGTTGATCTGTCTAGTTGTGACAGCAGAATAATGAAATCCCCTACTACTGTTGTACTAGTGCTAATCTGGCTTCTCATCTCCATTAATAATTGCTTTGTATAGTTGGGTGCACTAAAATTTGGTGCATAAATATCTATGAACATCATCTCTCTCCCTTGGATTGTTCCCTGTATGAGGATGTATGTCCCTTTCTCTCTTAATCAGTTTTGGTTTGAAGTCTATGTTGTCTGCAAATAGGATAACCACTCCTGCTTTTTGTAGTTTCCTGTCACATGAAAAATTGTTTTCCATCCTTTTTTCAAAAAAAATTCAAATATTGGTACATTATGAATACACATCATCTTGCATTCAACTTTGAGAGTTTGTACCAGAATAAAACATGACTTCTCATTTTTCCCCTTCCCCACATCCTGCAAACCACCGCCATATACATAAGCTTTGTTTCTTTTTTTCTTTACTATTATCACATTATTTTCCCCCTCATTATTTACCCCTATGCCCTCTTTCCTTTTAAATATTTTCTATTTCACAGTATCAACTATATATACTAGAACTCATCCTTCTACATTCAGTCTATGGCTTTCTTTTTCAATTAGATGTGTTTTTTGTATGCAGCACATTATAGGGTCTTGTTTCTTAATCCATTCTGCCAGCCTGTGTTTTTTAATTGGCGCACGGAGGCCAATGACATTAACGGTTATGACTGACAGTTATGACTGATTTATACCTGTCACGGTGTTTGTGGCTCTTTTATTGTTTGCTTTTCCCCTTTCCATTCAGTTTTTTGCCCTTCCCAGTTAGTTCACTCTGCTAGGTCTCATGAGCTGTGATCTTCATTGTTTTTCTCCAAGATATGTTTAAGAATTCTTTGGGGTGCAGGTTTTGTATTTGTAAAGTTTTTCAGGTGTTCTTTGCCATGGAAGTATCTTATTTCCCTGTTGATTTTGAAAGATATTTTGGCACATACATTAAGCTGGGTTGGAGGTTACTTGAAACACTTTACTCTAGGCTCTCCTTGCATTGAACGTTTGCATTGAAATGTCTGCTGTGATCTTGATGGGCTTTCCTTTGTTCATGCCTTTTTTCTTTTCTCTAACTGCTTTCAGTATTTTGTTCTTTTGTTGGATATCTAGAAAGTTGATAATTATACACCTACGTGTAGATTTCTTTATATAATGACCTTTTGGAGTTCTATATGTCTCGTTTATCTGTATGTTTAATTATTTTCCTTTGCCTGTGAATTTTTCTGCCACTATATCTGTGAAGAGTTTTTTTTATGTCTTCTGTACTGTCTCCTACTTCCTCGGTGACTCCAATCAATCTTATGTTATTCTCCTTTGACTCATCTAGGAGCTATTGGATAGATTTTTCATGGTCCCTTGACATTTCCTAAAAATTATTCCATTCCTGTTCATTGGCTGCGATCCTGTCCTCTAGTTCTGAAATTCAGTCTTCAGCTTCATTCATCCTACTTCACAAACTTTTGTTTTTGTTTTTAATCACTTGGAACTCTGCTTGAAGTTGTTTAAAAGGTTCCATTGCTTTTGTTATCTCAGATTCTACCGTGTCCCTGATCTCTTCTTTAATCACTTCTTTCAATGTGGAGAGTATCTCTGTTCTCAGAGATCAGTTCTGAATTCCATTTTACTAGCTCTGCTTTTGTTATCAGCTCAGAAAGTCCTGGTGATTGAGCTTCAATTTGCTCCATTTCCCTTTTCCCTGAATTTCCCTATGGTGATGATCTTTGTATCTGGGGTTTTTAAATTTTTTTTTTCTCATTTCTATTTTGCTGGCCTGTGCCTAAAGTCACTGCACAACCTCTGCAGCACTCACCCAGACTCTCCCACATGGGAATGGGGGTCTCAGGGTCTGGTCTGGATGACAGGAAGGCTGTTGGCCAGTGGTGGAAGTCACAGTACGACCTCTACAGTGCTTATCCAGACTCGCCCACTGGGATGGATTATATATCTTTTTATTATGAGACTGAAAGAGTTCTTTATTTATTCTGAATATAAGTCTCTTATCTGATATATTATTGTTTAATAGTTTATCCCTTTCAACAAACTAGAATATTTGTCACTTCACTTTTTTATGATGTCCTTTGAGGTACGATGAAGGTGAACTGATCTATTTAGTGAATTTATATATTTAGTTGTTGTTTATGCTTTTGATGTTGTGTCCAAGAAATTATTGCCTAAAATCACAAAGATTTATTTCTTAAGTTTTCTTGTAGAAATTGTGTATGTTTAAGCATTACACTACTATCTATGATCCATTTTTAGCCAATTTTCTGTATGTTGTGAGGAAGGAACCCAATGTCATTCTTCTGCATGTGTATATACAGTTGTTCAAATACCATTTGCTGAAAAAACTTATTTTACTATTGAATTGTCTTGGCATTCTTGATTAAAATCATTTTACTATAAATATGAAAATTTCATCTTCTAATTCATTGATTTGTATGTCTGTCCTTATGTCATATTGCCCTTATTGTGCTAAGTTTTGAAGTTGTGATATGTGAATCTTCCAAATATTTTTCTTATTTAAAGTTGCTTGGGGATATCCTATAATATCAAATAAATTTTAGAACTAATTTGTCAATTTCTGCAAAAAACAAAAAAATATCCACCTGAGATTTAGATAGGGATTGCATTGACCTCTGTTTTGGAGTACAGATACCTGAACTATATTAACAATTTCCACTCAAGAAAATGGGGCATCTTTCCATCTATTTAGATTTTCTTCTATTTCTTTCATATTGCTATGCCTTATTTTTACATTTCTCAGCTCTTTATCGCTTCGTCATACCTTCCAGCAGAGTTCTTTGAGCTGACCTTCCAGTTCTCCAGAGAAGCAATGGCACTTCAAGCACACACGCTGATACCATTGGTCTCTGTAATGTGATTTACTATATTTCCAGTTGCTTATCCTCATTGCAGCCTGTCAGGTCTCACTTATTGAGATTAAGTATCCAGTTTTCACATGGATTCTATAAGAAAACCAACATCTTTCCAAAAAATGAATTTTCTCCTTAAGCCACATGACTGATATAATAGGTGTGTGTAGTCAAAATATGCAAGAAACACAGGAGAAATGAAACCCCAACTTTTTCCCTCTACATGAGTAGGTTTCTGTAGATAGTGTCACAGACTGTGGTTCACAAAAAAGAGTTAAAAATATATTGCTTAAATGAATAAAAGGAAAAGATTTAGGGTGAAATGAGATAATTCCCAAACTTGATAAATGAGACTCAAAAGTTATTGTTCAAAGTTATTAAACAAGAGAAGTAAAATCTTATTATTTAATTTATAAAAATAATCACCAGAAAAACTAAAACAATTTATTGGCGGGACTAGTAATGGCAAATGAATGTGAAAGTGTTGATGATGATTGCATACATTCCTGTATTGTTTGAATCATTTTTAGTCATGTTCACAAGTCACATTTTTAACATTTGAAATCTCTAGATTACACTATCACAGAATATACAGTGATATACCATGTAACTGAAATGAAGTCTGTCAAAATATCTACATACAAATACATACACATATACATAAACCCAGCTGCAACTCAGGATGCAAATTATAAAAGGTTTAATTACATAGGAATCAATCAAAAGCACAGATTTGCCTACAGATTTGTTTTCTTAGCTAATATACAAAGCAGGCATACACCTGTCATAAGCAAAATCATTTAGAAGGTAAATATTGCATTTTTCTCTAGTATGAGAAAATAAAGATGTAAATGAGTGCAAGAATTATATGTCATATATTGTGAAATAGAAAATACGCAAAGCGAAATAGGATGAAGGGGGAAAATAATGAGATTATAACAAAAAAGAAAGGAAACAAAGTTTATGTATATAGGGGTTGGCAGTGGTAGAGTGGGTAGGGCTATGGGAAAAAAGATGAGAATTAAGAATTAATTATGAGAATTAAGTTGTGTCATATACTGGTACAAATTTTCATTGTTGAGTACAATCATGATGTGTATATGTAATGTACCAATAAATATTTCAATTTAAAAAAATCATTTAGAAGGAAATTTAATCCCAAAAGGTACCTAGGAAAATGCAAGATTTTTTCCAGCTTTATTGAGGTATAATTGACAAATAAACTGCATATATTTTTGCATAGAATGTAATGTTTTGATATATGCATGCATTGTGAAATTATCACCACAATGAAGTAAATTATCTTATTAATTACTTCATATAGCCCTCCTCCCTCCACAGTGAGAAAATCTAAAATCTCTTTTCTTAAATTTCAAGTATATAATACAGTATTATTAACTATAATCATTATGTTGTACATTAGATTTCTAGAACCTAGTCATCTTTCCAACTTAAAACTTTATACTCTTTGATAAACATCTCCCTCTTTCTTTCACCTTCTCCTACCAGTGGCCACCACCATTCTCCTTTCTTCTATGAGTTTGGCTTTTACAGATTCTATATATCAGTGAGATCATAAAGTATCTTTCTTTCTTCAACTACTCTATTTTTCTTAGCATAATGTCATCTAGGTTCATTCTTATTTTCAAAAGTTGTTAAAATGTTGAACCAGGTGTGGTAGCACATGCCTATAATTCTAGTGCTGGGGAGACTGAGGTAAGAGAATCACAAGTTCAAGACCAGCATGAACTACACAGCAAGATTCTCTGTGAAAAAAAAACAAAAAAATCAAATCTAGAAAACTAGATAATATTTCTTTGCATGTATATATATATATATATATATATATATATTACATTTTCTTTATCCAGTAATGCATTAATAGACCCTTGGTTGAGCTAACTCCATATCTTGGCTATTGTTATATCTCTCAGAAAAGCAAATCATAAAAATTTTGATTATTCATGATTCTGGATCTTAGCTCCCAGGCACAGAAACAGTGCCAAATTTGAAAACTTAGTTGTTATTTCATTTGTTTAAAAAACATAAACTTGGGCCGGGGATATAGCTCAGTGGTTCCAGCGCTTGTCTTGCAAGCGCAAGGACCCAGGTTCGATCCCCGGTAACCACATAACAATACTGGGGGTGGAGACTCACCCCAGCAGCAATCAGTACCATATACCACAGTGCTGGGCGTGGTGGCTCATGCCTGTAATCCCAGCACTTGGGAGGCAGAGGCAGGAGGATTGCTGTGAAGTGAGTTTGAGGCTGAGCTCAGGGCCAGCCTGAACCACAAAAGCGAGACCCTGTCTCAAAAAAAACCTTAAAAAAAAAAATAAACTTAAGCATTCCACAGTTAATCAATACTAGTGTGAAGTTTCACAGGTACAACAAAGAACTACTAAAGGTTTAGTGGAAACAGCACAAAACTTAATATCAAACAAATGGACTGTTCTATCTAACTAATCTGTCACTTGATGACTTGCAAAGCTATTACTAACTGCTTACAGGTGCTAGTAAAACCAAATGAGATAGTAGACTATATATTAAATATAAAGCTCAATACAAAACTTAAGTATTAAGTGGTATTATGATCATTATCATGTTCAGTCACAAATTACATCTGCATAAAATAGTAATAAACATAATGGAAATTCATTCTGCTGTAAAAATATAAACAAGAATAAGCACTTTTATTTTAAATGAGTGGATATTACCACTTCTAGAACACAAAAGATGGTAGTTGACCACATGACACAAAATGACACAATAGAAGAGGCCTTTAGATGATGACTGGTATCTACATATGCCTATCATGTACATCAATTCACACTTAGGTAACAAAATGATATATGTCAGAGAGAGTAGATTCATAAAAGTAGATTATTTACATGTTGATGAAAAGTGAAAAAAAAAAACGTCCTTTGGTTTCCAGATACTCCAGAATAGAACCAAAGAAAATGTGTTCAAGACTAAGAAAATATATAGAATGAGGAAGAGAATTCAAAAGAAGGCAGGGCAAGGTTGGCATGCTATAAGGGTAGCATTTAATCAAGGGAAAAGCTCCAGACATGAAGTCAGGCAACAGGAATGTCCACAACACTGCTTTGGGCTCTCTGTGCAATCCTGGGAAGGCCACTGCCCATATCTGGACCTCAGTTTTTTCAGGATACAGGAGTTGTAAGACCAGTTATCACAGCTAATCAATCATTCTTAAAATACTCATTTTTTGGTTTCTACCATGGGAGAGGCAAATTCCCAGTCATCTGAGATACAGGAAAGGATAAAAGCAGTCTCTGCTACCATATAATTGACATTCCAAATGATCTCCTTCTAATTTCATGAAAATCTGACCAGGGCTTTAGGGAGGCCACAGTGGACAGTCAGTATATCTAAATGATCAAGAAGGAGAAATGATCTCTTCACAAAAAGCGTGTTTGTTTTGAAGTTCTGGAGATTAAACCCAGTATGACACTTGCAGGGTATTCATTTATTTATTTAAGAAGGATCTTGTTAAATGGCCCAAGCTAGACTAGAACTTGCAATCCTCTTGTTTCAGGCTCCCAGGGCTGGGATTACAGGCAAGCACCACCATGATTGGTTGTAGTATTCATTCTGAGAGCAGAAGCAAGTGCCTCTCACAATCATTTTGCCTAAGTACAAGTCTTGGGCACAGGAGCTTAATATCGATGAAGGTAGCAAACTGAGTATTATTCTGAAAGGTAAATATAAGGCTCAAAGATGATTCCAGAATATAAAAATGATTCACTGTTCATTTATAAAAACAGGCCCATTACAATGGAGAAGTGAGAAATTTATTTGATAGACTTTTAAAATCTTATGCAAAATAACTTAATGATAGATGAAAGTTCATATAAATTAATGATCATTATACTGTTCCTAGCCTTTTTTCGATAATAGGAAACCACAACATATATCTCTTCTACCAAACATAAAGCCCCTGTCTTTATTTCTATAACACATTAAAACAATTCACTTTATACTGAAAAAAGAGAAATAATATTTGTTTTACTCTGTATTTCTTGTTATCCATTCACTGAAGAAAACCTTTAAAACATAAAAAAATCAACTCCCTTACACAGCTATCAAAAGGGTATCTCTAACAAGTGTCTTGACCAAATCTTCCTCCTCAGATCATGGACCCCAGGATCTCCAAGCACATACTGTCTTTCCTAAGATTCTCTGAGAAGTCTGCTTAACTCTAGGAATCCCCATAATCAGTATGATAGAATGAAGAGATGGGTAGGCAGCCATGAGTGTTTCAACAATTAGCACCCTGGTGAGATCAGCAGAAGAATACTGGGAAGTGAGGGAGAAGTGTGTAGCCACATTGTAAACCAAGTGCAGTACAAAGAAACAGCCCAATGACCTCAGTGCAGTGATGTGAGCCTGTGCTCGAGCATCTCTCCTACCAGCCGTGTGGACATTCATCTTCCTGTGGTGTCTATACAAAGGGACAATCAGTGCCCCAGAGGAAGCAAGAAACACTGTGAAAGGAAACCAACTTTCTGCAACAAGGTGAAGTATTAAACGAGTGTGCCAATCTGTAAAGAGGCTTGGAATGCTGCTGTTTCCTTGGGTAAGATTGTAGGGTTTTAAATCAGTGTTGAATATAAGTAGCAAGTTAATGAGAAAATGTCCCAGAAGACACAAGAGACTGAAGTTACCAACCCTCTGCTTCAGCCACAAGTAGGCAGGGTGAGTAAAGGTTGTGATCTTCTTACAGTAGAAGATACTAAGGAAAGTGGCAAACCACAAGCTAGACTGGCTTACCAGCACCCAAAAAATATTGAGATAGCGAAGCCCATGGTTGTTCTGGAAAAAAGGAAGCAGGATTATGTCCAACATCATGATCCACTGCAAGAGAAACCGACAGCCAGCCAGTCCCAGGACAATGAGGTTATATGAGAATCCTTTGACTTTTCTGATCCATTCTCCAAAACTCCAGACCACAAGGACTCCATTTCCAAACAGGCCAATGAGAAATTCAGCCACTGCTACTGGCATCAGCAGTCCTAGGGCAGCAAGGAACATAGCTAAGGAAAGAAGTCTCTCACTTTCATCCCAGAAAATGGCCTGATTCTGTGCTGATGAATGCACACTTCTGACTTAGGTCAAACCCCCTGATATGAAATCATAATCAAGGTAATATTCCTGCCATAACTTATGGATTTGAGCTTGTCCTTCTGTGGCCTATCCTTAAATAGAAACTGAAAAGTTAGAAATTATAATGATCCTCTGTGTAGTTGCATCTATATGAATAAACCCTGAGACTAAATTCAAAGATCAAAAACAGTACCAAAGACACTGAGTCTCTGTTGCAAAGGTTGTGGGCTGAAGTCTAGACACAAAATGATAATTTAACAAGGACTATTAAAAATAAGGATCAAATCAAAATATACCCAGGTTCTACAGAGTGTCAAATATGACGTCATATGCTATAGTTTTTCTTAAAAGGCTGAACACAAAAGCATGAAATTAAGCAACTTTAAAATTAAAAACAGATTTTATTATCAGTGGGAAAAATGGGGAAGGTTTAAGGGATGGAAACATTCAGAAACTAGAATCATATTTAAATGCCAAACAATAAAAAGGTAGGTCAAGGAGAGAGGCCATTATAATTAACCATAATCACTGGAGTCATCTGCCACTTATAGATAAGTGGGTGTGGGAGGCATTACTCAAAAGGCAGGTATCCCATAAGAGATAAAAAGGAGTGGCTTCTATCTCACTGCCTCCTGCCTTCTGCCTGCCATGAACTGTCTCTCCTCTGATGCGCCTTTGCATTTTTGCTCTGCCATGGAGTTAGTAGACTATGGACTAAAATCTCTATAAACTGTAAGCTAAAATATACACTTTCTCCCTTAACTTTGGGTACTAGATATTTATGTCAGCAACAAAAAAGCAACTAAGACCACTTAAAAGCTAAAATTCTCTTCCCTACAGCACCCTCTCCTAAAACTAGTTTTCACCCTATAACTTCCCAAAACCTAAATACAAAATTCACAAGACTGGAACAGTGGCAAAAGTAGGTACCTCATATCATAAGGGAAAGTACAATATTATCAAGTACTTAGTAAATACATACTAAACGACTGCCATGTGCCAGGCCCCTACTCCAGATTCTTGAGCTACAGCTAGGAGGAACCAAGGTGCTGCTGTCATGGAGCAGACACTTAGGGGTAAGGGAGATAAGCAAAAGTTTTCTTATGTGTTTAACTTGAACATGTGAACAGAAAGCTGTATTTACATATATACAAAAGTTTATTTACAATGATAGGGAAAAGAAGGAAAACACAGGATAAGAAAATGAGCAAAAGCAAACATAAGCTGGAATAAATATTAAATGCTAAATAATAGCTCTAAAAGTTAGGCATGAGAGAGGAATCTGAACCACATCTAATACTTCATTTCCACTCAGAATTCTTCAGCATATCAGCTTGTAAACCAAAAGCTGCCATGTCAGTGGCTACACTAAGTGTTACAGCCTCAGTCTTTCTAGTTTCAGAGCAACCATTTGGTTTGTACTTTTTGATACAATGAAATGTATCTGCCATAATGTTACCACACTTCATTCTAACAAGATCCCTCTATTCTGTTCCCCAACACTCCTCTATTCTGAGCCTTCAGTACCTGAACCAAGAAAAAGAAAACCACTGAAAGGTCAAGTGGAATACAAACACCAAAAAGAACTTACAGGGGCAAGTCATGGCTTATACTTAGTATCAACAGGGAAGTCCACCCTACACAGAAAAAGAATACCAAAAGGAAAGGAACAAAGAGTGATCACTGGTTTCAAAAATCAAACACTTTCAG
>PVIR01025710.1:0-24599 GCA_004026965.1 Petromus typicus | reverse complement strand
AATCAACCCCCGCTAGAACTCTACATCCTGTGAAAATATTCATCAGCGGTAAAGGGGAAATAAGAGCATCTTCAGACAAGACCTTCAGGCAATTATTGCTGAAAAAATTGCCTTGGAAGAAATATGAAATATTCTTCAGACATAACAGAAATAATACACATCCATAAATTGGATAAACATGAAGAAACAAAATACATTAAATACAGGATTTTTAAAAATTACTTTTCTCATTTAATTAATTAAATAGAAAATGCTTTAAATAATAATAATAATAATGTTTTCAATGTTACAGTTTATGGATAAGTGCAACAAATGATAGCAGTAATAGAAGAAATAAAGAGAGGAGTTGGGATACTTTGCTCTTATAAAGTGCTTATACTCCCTGAAAAGGAATACAGTGTTATTTCAAGATATATTTGATACAATTGTAAATTCTACGGGTAGCTACTGAGAAAAGTAACAAAAAGTTTTATATATTAAAGCCAAATGAAATTGAATGATATAAAATAAATTAAATAAGAAATAAATAAATGGGAAGATACTTTGTACTTGCAGGTAGGAAAATACTATTTTCAAGGTAGCAGATTTTTCCCATTTTTACTGTACAATATATATGATTCCAATTAGCATATCATTTTATGGATATGGACAAACATTTTAAAATTTGCATGTTGAGGCAAAAAGACTGAGAATAGTTAACACAAAAATTAAAGTAAAAGAACAAAGTCATAAAACTGACACTAGCCAACTTCAAGATTTATTATAAAACTATAGTAACATAAAAAGGTTATTAACCAAAAGAGTATGATATTTGAGAAAAATTAGAAAAATAGAACAGAGGAGAAAGTACACAAATGGCCCTTTAAAAGTGTAGTTATCTGGTATTTGATAAAGGCACCAAAGTAATTCTTGGAAAAAAGATATAGTCTTAAATATGTGATGCTGAAACAACATCTACATGCAAAACAAATAAGTAAATGAATAAATCTAGACACAAGTCTTACCCTTTACATTACAATTAATCCAAGCACATCATAGATTTGAGCTTAAAATGTTAATATATGATATTATTGTGACATATTACAGAAGTTAAATAACTATAGTCATAATCATAGTACAAGCCAATACGTGAAATAATAATTGATATGTTAGATGTTATTAAAATTCAAACCTTTTGTTCTGCTGATACAAGGAGAAAATAAGGTCAGATTAGGAGGAGATATTTGAAAAAGGTACATCTGACATGAGACTGTGTCAGGCATTCTCTTATTGATGAGACAAAATGCAAATCACCCACCACTTAGAGGATATAAGGCTTACTTTGGCTTGTACTTTCTGAAGTTTCAGTCCCAGGTTGGCAAGATTGAATATGGAAACTACATCCTGAGAGGGCCTGGGAAGAAAAGAACTGCTCACTTCATGGTTGCAGGAGTTTCAGAGAAAGAAGGACAGAGTCAAAGAGGTATTAGTGGGCCAGGTCACTTCCAGAAGTGGCAGGTAAAGGGTGTGAGATTCCTAAACTACTCCACAGGAGTCAGAAAGATGCTGTTAAGCTCTCTTGTTGCTTTTGCTGTCTTCTGCTGCCATCCTTACAGGGGCTAGGCAGTTATCGACTGAAACCTCTACCAACCGTGAGGTAAATTAACCCTCTCCCCTTAACTTTGAGAGTGCACTAAAAAAACTTGTTCTCCTTTAACTTCAGTTAGCAATGAGAGAAAAATAACACTAAAAAAAGTCATAGGAGAAAAAAAAAACAAGACAAAACTAAAAAACCTCATCAACCTTTTAGCCAAAACATATCCTATACTCCTGTCTAGAAAAATGCAGCTTTATAATGATACATGAACATATTATTAATTTATGACTTTTATATAACATTGTTGGTCAAATATTGAAGACAGCTAAATTTGATATACTAGACAAGCCTATGTTCTGGTCAGCACTGAGATAACAGTGGTTTAAGGGGTTAAACATTAATGTGTAATTGTACTCCACATCTACATAATTTAATATTCTTTCAATAAAATAGTTTTTATATAGTGCTGGGCTGACACAGTGTAGTTTTTATATAGATAGTAAGAAGTATGGGCATGATTTTACAAAAGATTTTCATTCTTGTGATTCAAACAAACTATTAAAAATTATAGGCAAAATTAAAATTATGAGTATCACAGTTTTAAATACAGTGCTAGTGCTTAATGGCCATCTCATTGCCAGGATAAAGAATTAGGATCATTCTTCATGTCTATATCCTAGCCCTTTATATACAGGTACATACATGCACACATCACATGTACAAATAAATTTGAATTATAAATATTGCTAAAGCTTCTTCCGTTTCCATTGACTAGTTGTTGAAAACACAATACTGGTTCTTTAGTACTTCTGTAACTACAAATTAGAACATGAAAAGAACAAGAAAATGGATGCTGGGCACTAATGGGGAATGATATTTCATTATTGCAAGCATCCATTATAGTTATGCCATCAGAAGGTATATGTGACAAGTTCATTAATTCAGCTTTTCGTTTCATTAAGCACAGATCTCTGCAGTTTAAACCCTCATCCTTCTCTGCTGCAAAGTCACACTCTGAAGACAGTAGTGACACAATCCCCACTCTGTCCCATCATTCAGCAATAGTTTCCTTTTTGAATATGAAAATATGAGAAAAAAATGTAAGAAAATTTTTCTTGGACCTTGAAGGGTGCTAGATGAGATAAAAATATTAACGCTACAGTTCAGTTTGTGCCAGTTCCAGAGTGGCAGAGGTGCCCATGCCTTCCTGATAACAGGTGGAGTTGTGTGTGTGAGTGTGATCTTGTCATATCCTGTGTCCCCTAACATATGTATGTTAGTGCAGGGACCTCTTTTGCCTACTACACTCAAGGTTAAAGACCATCAATTTTTCACTAATCATCTAAGTCATGGACAATAATTACCATTATAAGAGGAACACATTTAGAAGAAAATTATAGGTTCGTTTTGGGAGAAGTTGATTTTCAGATAGTGTTAGATTATCCAAATAAGAGACTTGGTTGAGTTAAAAATATATTTCTGAACTCTGTATATAGGACTGAGTTCATTATAGATTAAGTAGCTGTCAGACTGATAGGTTTTAAACTAAAGGAAGATTAATATTCTGTTCTCACATATCCCTCCTGTTTCTCTTATTTATAATATCTCAGTCAGAACAGATTACGGCGGCCGAAAGGGAAGTAACTTGTGAGTCACATGCTGAAGCTCCTTTGGATCTCTCTCCTTTTCTTTTCCCTTGCTGTTAATGTAATCGTTTTCCCAGCCACAGAGACTGACTGTCTTTTGCTTCAATCTGCCATGAAGTTAAAATGTCATAATTTGAAAATCTGCTTAAGATTTAAAAGGTTTTAGGAGAAGAGTTTGAGCATAATTGAGAACATGACAGGTCAAGCTCCAGAAATCTCAGTTTTGAAGATCATAAACAGTGAGATTTAAGACCCAAAAGAGTTCTTGCCAAAATGCTTCCTTTTCTCATTTGTCGTTGTTCATTGCTTATTAGTCTTATGAGAAGGGTGATATGTAGGTCAAGATTTCCATATTTCTGGATATCTAGATGATATCTAGATTTGTGAAATTTTGTCATAGTATCAAATGCTAGTGTACTATGTAGTAAAACTCCAGTCACCTCCATTAATATTGATAAGAAGAATTCAAAGGATGAATTGAAATACATGTGAAATAAAAATATTTCCATGCCAATCTAGGTCCTGGATTCATTTACCAAAACAGAAAGGTTATTGTCTACATATTTCTCAGTGCTTTGCTTTCTTTTTTTAATAGCATGTGTATGGACAGCTGTCACCTAATGCCAGTATTTGTGTGTTTGTGTTATGCACATAAAAGAATAAGTTCTAACAAGCAAAATTTTAAGCCAAAGATTATATGTTTTATATCTTTTATTACCAAATTATTTTTCAAATACATTCAGCCAATTTACATTCTCTTTATTAGCGTTTGAAAATTCAGAGTAATATAAATACAAATTCTCATTTTGGTCACTTCAAGTTATGGATGATACAATTTTGTTTTCAACTTCATTTTGTTAACTGTGAGAAATTTATAAATTTCTAAAACTTCTTTATGTAATCCACCCATTTTTCTATGGGATAGTTATTTTAATATGTAGAAATACTTTATGTTTAATGAAACAGCCTTACTTTAGAATTTGTCAGTTTTACTTTTCTATAATATTATTCTCTCTTGAAATTTAATAATTGCAATAAAATCACCTTTTAACAATATTTTCCTCTGTAGTTCTAGAGGTTGTGCATAATGAAGAAAGTTATTTTTTATTTTCTACTCTAAAGTAATAAATAAATGTCCTTATTAATTTTCTTCTCTTTCCTACGAAATCAGTTTTCAGATGTTTTATTTTATCAGCCTGAAATTTTTCTGGTGAAAAGAATGACTTTTGGATGTAGCCTTTATTTATCCCAGACGGTTTGCAGTCATTCTCATCACTTTTAACAAAGTAAAATCCAGCTTTTCTCTTTAATGTGAAATATCACATTTAGATCTTTGTTTTATACATTTTCTTCTCAGATTTATTTTCTTTAATTTCTACACACAAAAAAATCAAGTGAGCCAAAAATAAGAACTATAATACATGTAAATAAATCCATAAGTTATATTTTATATAAATACAAACACTTGTAAACAAACATGTAGTCCGCAAGTATTTTGTCTTCCATGTTTGCAAAAGTTAAAATATTTTATTAGCATGAGTATTTCCTTGCTGTTAACACAAAATAATTGATATTTTTAGGTTATGTGAAAATAACTATAGACTGGAATTATACATGTTTTCATTCAATGATTTCTTGTACTAATATACACAACAGAAGTCCTGGGTAAAATATTTAGTGTTATTTATAATACTAACAGACCATAAATGACTAATTAAAGATAAGGGATAGCTTTTCAGCCAAATATATGGATATACTGCAAAATTATCAATATTTTATAAGGATGTTAGATATGTATTAGTGATAAGCAAAACTATGAAAATATAATGAAAAAGTATTTTAAAAACTGATACAAGCAAATACTTAAGAGTTTAAAAACGGTGTCATTATACATATGCATAATGGCATGTACATATGTTTGGCTATTATGCAAATACAAACATGACGGAATAGTAAGAAACATTGCTTGTGCCTTTGCTCAGGGACTGTATGGAATTGGACAGTATCGAAATAGCATGCGTAAATATTTATGTAAATAAGTTCCTTTATAAATGAGTGAAGATAGACAACCACTCTAAAAAATGTGGACCAAAAGAAGCTGTAAGTACTCTCTACAGAGAAAAAATTAAATACATTTATCCAGCCTTCCCATAAAATGCGCAGTAAGATAAAATTTTATTTTTTATTTACCAGATTTCCGAAGATTAGTGATACAAAGCATTGGTGTTTCTTCATCCCTTGGGACTTGGAATTTTACTTTATTTTCAAAAATAATTGAATATGGCACTATTTTTGTGTGCATGTGTATTTATTTATTTATTTTTAGTTTAAAGGTTGCAAAATGCTAGCGAAGCCTTTATCCCGCCATCTTTAACTTTTCTGCTGTTCTCCACCCTACTCTGAATTTTCATTCCATTCTGTTCCTCAGGAGGCTTGGCTGGTAAAGACGGTGCCCTCCCCTCTCAGGCCTTCTCTGGTGTACAATCAGACTGCACCACGTATGGGAGCAGAGCTTTATTCTCAATGCCTGTTTTAGTCCATGGCTCCAACACAGAATAGTGACGGCAAAAGAACCTGGGGCTGGAAAAGGTGCTTGACTTATGGTGGGCAAGAGCAGAGAGAGGAGAAAGAAGCTAGAGGCAAGAATATACTTCCCCTGGCTACACCTCCAGAGACAATTCTCCAGCCGAGGCTTCCCTCCTAACACCTCCGGCTCTCTCATTCATCACGTGATGATCCCCTTCCTTAGTACAACAGCCACAGGGTCCAGCTCTCTCTGAACACATGAATCAGAAAGATGAGATATTTCCTCTTTCTCGACCCCCTTGCGTTCTGGTTTTGCTTCTCCCACCCTGGCTGAATTATTCTGCAGTTAAAGAGTCTATCATTTGGTTTTTTCCTTCCTGAGTTCAATTCTTACAAAGTTAATGACTCTTTTCTATAAATTGGAGGTTGTTTAATTTCTCTGTTTATTGCCTTTTAACTCTTCCAGAACTAAATTTAAATATGCCTTCTTGTAACCACTTTACTTAAATCATTAAGACAGCTAATACAGATAAAGCAGTGACTATTTCTTTTATTGTTTTGCTTTGGGGGATCGAACTTCAGACCTCGCACTTGTGAAATGGGCATTGGAATCACTGAGCTAAAACTCTAGGCAATAGTGAATGAATAACCATGGATATAAAAACAAAACTGAGAGAAAACATTTCCTAACAAAGCAAAGAAAGTAGGCATTATAATTTCTAAGCATTTAGTGAAGTTTTTTGGTGCCACCATCAAGTAAATGAAGCACTAAAAATTGAAATTCGATATTAGGATGTCAAGACTTCAGCAAGGATAAAGGCACAAGAAATATGTTGAGTTGGTGATTAGTGATGTATTGGTGGTATTTACGTGATGTGTAGAAATTTTCACCAAATATTCTTTGGCAAACTTATGCGTTGCATAAATAACTTAGCAATTCAGTCGTTTAAAACACTGTTCAGTTAGCTGTTTTTGTTTGGGCACAACACAGTGTACTTTTCACCTTTCTAAAATTAAAAACACAACTACCAGATAGGAAAATAATCATGGAAAGATTACATTAATTTTCAAAATAGTTTTACTGAACCACACAGCCTCAAGCCTGATTTTCATATATATCTAGTGAAGGCTTTTGTACAAACATTCCTATTCTCTAATATACACCCACAATGGGATAGTGCCTTGAAAATTCTTTTGCCTTCTACTGGAAATGGATATTATTTCTGTATCACCTCTGTTTTATGAAATATTAATAACCAGCTACCTTAATATTTTAAGAGAAAGATGAGAATATCTAAAAATCAAACATCATTATAGTAATATCTACATTAGAGTTGATAAATAAAATATAAATAAACTAATGGAATTACCCAGTATAAATGCTTACCAGAAAAAAAAAGAAACTTAATTTAATGCAAAGTCATATGTCTTTTGCAATGTTCCCAAGGAGGATATTTTTGGATAGTATTTTTGTTGAACTGTAGCTAAGTTATGTCAGTGTTGTTATAGTTTACAGTAAGAGATGCAAGCTTAGAAATATAATGTCTTTCAGGAAAATGAAGCACAAAAGAAAGATAAAAATCAAGATATTTACACACATCTTACAAAATGCAGATAGGATTTTTCAGCCACTAATTAGAAGACTATAGATACTCAATAATATCACACCTTTTCAAATGATTCTAATTTCACTAAAAAGCCTATTTTTTTTTTTCTGAAATGAGTATTGACTTTATATTGGTGGCAATTAAAACTGCCAGATTTATTTCTTAGGTAAAGCCCCTGTCTTCAAGGGTGTCACTTTCCATGTCAGCAACTTGTGTTCTCACCTCAACATTCACAAAAGTCATTTGTTTAATCTACTCTGAGAGGACACTGAATGCTACGGATTTGAAAATCACGTGATTGAAATGATACCCAGAGAGTCAGGTACACAGCAGAGCCATGTTCTATGAGAAAGACAAGAAAATGTTAATAAAACATATGGAAAGTTTTTCTGAATGGGAAGAATAATCAGAACATGGCCACTATTCTTGCTACACTCTCTCTACTCAATAATACAAAACAGGTTAGGTGGAATTTTTGAGGACATTGGTTTAGGGAAAGACTATGAACAAAACCTTTATAGCACAAAAACTAGCAGAAGAAAATCAACAAATAGGATCTCATCTTATTAAAAAGCTCCTGCATAGCGAAAGAAAGCACCAGTAGAGCAAAAAGACTGCCAATAATATGGGAAAAAATCTTCACCAGCTGTTTCTCAGACAAAGGGCTACTACCTACTAGAATATATAAAGAGCTCAAAAAACAAAAACAAAAACAAAACAAAACAAAAAAACAAAAAACAGCATCCCCTTCCCAAATTTGAAGACCCAGTTCAAAAATGGGCATCTGATACTTTTCAGAGGAAGAAATAAAAGCAGATAAGAAGCATATCAAGAAATGTTCAACATCACTAGCCATTCAACAGATGCAGACGAAAACAACAGTAAGATTTCATCTCACTCCACAAAGAATGGCTGCTATTTTAGGATTAACCAGCAAGAAATGTTGGCTAGGCTGCGGAGAAGAAGAAATCCTTCCCCACTGTTGGTAGGAGTGTAGACTCGTACAATCTCTGTGGAAATCAGTTTGGAGATTCCTCAGAAAACTCAGATTAGAGGTCTCATTTGACTCTGCTATTCTCGTGTTAGGTATATACATGAATTAAAAGATGCATATCTGATTTATGTGCATCCATGTTTCTAGCAGCTCGATTTATGATAGCTAAATCTTGGAAATAGTACAAATGCCCATTAACTGGAGACTGGATAAAGATGATGTGGTTTTTCTATAAACTGCAGCATTACTCTGGATAAAAATGATAAGTTTGAGTCATTTATATTCAAATGGACATACCTTGAGGACATACTCATAAATGAAGTAAATAGGTCAAAGGTGAGTAAATATTGTATCTTTTCTCTGGTATGAGCAAATGAATATGTAAATGAGCTTTAGAATATCTAATAGATATTGTGAAATGGAAAATATTCAAAAGGAAATGGGATGTAGGGGTAAGGGAAAACTAATGTGATAGTAAAAAAAAAGGAGACAAAGCTTATGTGTATAAGGGATGAGGGTTTGTAGGATAAGTAGGGGAATGGGAAAAATGACAATTAAGCAGTGTCATATACTGGTACGAATTCTCAATGCTCAATGCACTCATGGTATATAAATATAATGTACCAATAAAGATTTGAATTAAAAAATCTAGATGTGATGAGGCTCACCATATCAGCATTGAAAGTCAGGTTTTTTTTGAGAGAAGTAAACCTCTAGGTGAAATAATTAATAATTAATAATAATTAATAAATATTAATAATTTTATTTGCCTAATGACACGAAAAGGGTGCAGTGCAGGGATCTCAGGAGAATGAGCTGAACAGCTGGGGGAGCCACAGAAGCTGAAGTCCAGAATAACTCAAAAACAATGCAACATAGAATTTACTGTAACAGAGAAAGTTTTCCTTTTCTTTTACATTCACCCCTCAATCTCACAGAAGTATCCATAGTTCTGAGATCGATCTTACTGGGAAATTAACTGTATTCTTCTCATGAAATGCTCTGCAAGATTAAAAAAAGTAAGTGTTCAGCCAGGGATTTAGCTTAATTTAGCTCATCAACAAATTTGCATGACTTGCAAGCTCAAAGTCCCTAGTTCTATCCTGAGAAACCACATATCACAATGCCGGGTGTGGTGACTCACTCCCATCAGCAATCAGTAACACACCACAGGGCCAGGCCTGGTGGTTCATGCCTGTAATCCAGCACTTGGGACGCAGAAGCAAGAGACTTGCTGTGAGTTCAGGCTTGCCTGGGCTACATAGTGAGTTCAGGGCCAGCCTGAACTACAAAAGCATGTTTCAAAAAACTTAAAAAAAAGAAAAGTAAAAGAAAAGTGTTTCTCTCTTTGCTTCATCTAGGACAGCTAACATTTTTCTTTCTAAATTCTTCTGGGAGTGGGAGATGTATTATCATTTAGTCTCTCTGAGGACCACCTTAAAGTAAGTAGCAATCCAGGTATTACTTATAAAGACAAGCTCATCAACAAATTTAGCAGAAATTATCTTATAGCAGCACTGTCTGATAGAATACAAAGGCAACCATACCTGTAATTCTCAAATTTTTAGTAGCTCGATTTTTAAACATTTTGAAAGCCGTGAGATGACTGTGATAATAGCTTTTAGTTAGTCCCATATATCAAAAGTATTACTGCTTCAATGTGTGATCAATATAAAATTCATTAATAAGATACATGAAATTGTTATTTACAAATGAAATCTTTGATGTGCAATGTGCCTCTTTTTCTACTATATTGGTCACAACTTCCTACGTTAATCTGTAGTGTGCTGGTGACCTTACTGAATGGCACTATCTCAAAGGGTAGAAAACAGAGAGTAGAAGGGAAATGATCTCACTAGGAAAATGTATGAAATCCTTAAACTCTGAGGATGCAGGGTGGCCCAGTCGGCTCCCCTTCTGTGTGTTCTCTGCAGTGTATCAGACTTCTCTGGTGGACGCCTGCAAAATGACCAGGGGGGCTGAATGCTGGATAAAGTAATTGTGAGAGCAAGAATCAGTACCTTTATTGAGTGATGCTTGTTCAAGGATTTGGGGGACACCTCTGTGGCCCACTAGGGGAAGAGATTTTTGTCTGTATAAATTTTTTTTTTTTAATAAACCAACACTGAACAGTTACAAACTCAGTTTTCTACATTCATGATATAATGTTGGTCCCTATATTCTAAAGCTTTAAGAGGCAGGAAAGAGGCTCCAAATGCTTGAACGTCTTCCCATCTGATACTTGAGGGCTGTATGCCGGCATGGTTCCTGTTAAAACATGATATTTCTTAAACTCTATTTCTTTTAATCCAGAGGCTCTATTTCTTTTAAACCTTCAACTAGAGAGTGTTTAATTATAACTTCCTGGTTGGGTAGTGTATAATTAATGTTTCTGCTCCAGAAACCATTTGTGTTCAAGCTCATGTGTCCCAGCCTCACCTCTTTGTGCTAGTTGAATTTATTTACAAAGAATGAAAATGCTTTCTTAAATTAGAGAAAGACTATATTCAGGGAGTACTGTAAAGACTACATGTTGTGGGGCCGGGGAGTTAGCTCAGTGGTTCCGGCGCCTGTCTTGCAAGCGCAAGGGCCCGGATTCGATTCCCCGGTAACCACATAACAATACTGGGTGTGGAGACTCACATTCAGAAGCAACCAGTACCACATACCACAGTGCCGGGCATGGTGGCTCACGCCTGTAATCCCAGCACTCGGGAGGCAGAGGCAGGAGGATTGTGATGTGAGTTTGAGGCTGAGCTCAGGGCCAGCCAGAACCACAAAGCAAGACCCTGTCTCAAAAAACCTAAAAAAAAAAAAAAAAAAAGACTACATGTTGTGAAAACATTATTTTATTCTATAACAAAATAAATAATCTATTGATTAAGAATAAACTCTATGTGTTGTATAATGATGCATAGCATAGAACCCTGTATGTGATACTCACATAACACAAAATATTTAAAAGTTTACAGTGGGTTCATAATGACTCTGTATCTGATTAATAAGATTCAGACTACACTATGCCTTAAAATATTTTATGAAGTTTTTGTTTTACTTGTTAACTCTTTTTGATAATGACCAGTTTTTTGAAAACAAGAATCTGGAACTAAATTTCAAATGAGCAGAAGTTAACTAACAAGTCTGATATGGATATTAAATTTCCTATTTAGTTAATGATTTTGAAATTTTTTAATAACTATTTTAGATTGTGTGCCTGCATAACTCATTGTTGGAGAAGTAGATGCATCTTAGATTTGTTTCTTTTTCATATGTGCCCAGCTGTAAGTCACTGCTCAAAACTCCTTTGTGAAACTCAGGAAGAATGTTGGGCTAAATTGAATGGGAAAATATGGTATAGATCAGTGAAAATAATCTTTAGAATTTCACTGATGAAAATCTTACCTTAGCACACTTAGTTATGGGCTTCTGTAAAAATCATTTTCTTATTTGAAATGAGGATAAGAATAATGCTTATTCTATAAGAATGTTGTGACGTTATCTTTAATGAATAAAGCATTTGTTATTTTTTGTTATTAGTTAAGTATCCTTATGGAGCTTTATTATGTGATGTAAAGGGGCAAACAGTATGTATCTAGCATAAGTAATCATGGATATTAAGGCAAAGACTTATGATTGGAAAATTATTGAAATTTACTTTTTTATCCTTCAAAGTAAAGAGATAAATTTACTTCTTTTGGGGTGAGTCAACATGTAGGTTTTATTAGGGACAGAGTGAAACATAGACTTGACTTCTTTAGGTGCTTCCATCTTTTCTTTCCTAAGTGTGAAAGTAGAAATGAAGGGCTTACTATGGCAATTTCAATCAAGGATCCATTGGTAGACATTGCACAGTTGTTGTAAAATACAGTTCAGTATTTTATGTCAGCTTAATCTACTTTGCCTTTCATCTGTGCATCTGTGAAAAAGTAGCGACAACATGGAAAACATTCTAAAGCAAACATATGGAGTGCCGCTGGTGATGGCAGCCAAATCGTGTCCTTCCCAAACTGTGATGAGGAGAGAAAGTAGCTACTCCAAGGCAGGCTTTGCACAGTGGAGGGCTGTAATGTGCTCAGACAGATGCTTCCTCAAGTTGGAGATTATTAAAACATCTCTCTAGCAGAAACAATAAGGAATCACATGAATCATTTTCCTCAGATCTTACTGAACTTTTAGAAAAGAACTTCCAGTAGATCCCTGACACATGTGAAAACAGCATGTGCACTTAAGATGTGAATATTTTGAACATTTGCAGCTTCAAAATGAAAGTGACTCACTGCTAAAATTGTTAAACAGAAATAAGCTGATGGCATAGTACACATTTCTTATTTGTCTCAGAGGTTTTTGTTTTTATTTTTTTTTATGTCGTATCTTGGCTCATGCATATCCAAAGAATTGAGTTAGCTCGTGAAAGGCTAGTAATACAGAGATCCCTACTTTATTACTCTGACTATGCCAGACACATCAACAGAAAGGGCCAGACATATAGATTATGTGACAGGCACCCCCTTGACTGTGTCTTAAACTAGTACCCAGTGTAAAAACATGTTAGCATCAAATGAGCTTTAAAAAGTGTCCTTTTCTGAGGCAGAGATGATGATGGTGTCCTATAATATGATCATCAATTATGTTATATAAGCTACCTGATTGTCCCCTTGGCCCAATTTCTATTGAGTATTCAGTGATCTTTCTCTAAGTACAGTGTTTCTCCTCCTTGATGAAACACAATACACTCTTACCTTTAATTTAGAAAGGAGTTTATTTTCCAAGCTGAATTAAATATAATGAATTCATTTTTTTAAAGATATGGAAAACATGACAATATATACGAAACATTAAATTTGTAGAAATTATATACAGAAGCAAAACAGGATAATTGGATAGTCAATTTTTTTAGGCTGTGATATATTTTCATTTATTCCTTTGGTTGATCAGGAAGGAAAATCCACTTGGGTTGGTCAAAAAGAAAGGAAACAAAATCCACAAAGGATTAAAGAGTAAGCTTTAGAGAGTCACCAATTAAGGTAGGTTCAGATGCCTGGAAATTGGATTTTTGAACCTCCACTCTTGTTTGTCTTACTTTTTCACCTACTTGTCTATATTTACATTGTCTGCCTCCCATACCCTTGTCTGCTTAGCAAGTGTCTCAGTCTTCCCTATCAAAATTCCTGATTATTAGGAATGAAATTAAATGAATAACTCAGTCTTTGCATAAGTTGTTTGAGCCAAAGGTTTGTGGGTTCTTTAATCATCGCTGGTTAAGTATTATATAAGAACATATATAGAAGGGTCTCTTTAAAGAGGTTGCGGCATAAATGAATTAAAATTAGGTCTGGGGATTTAGCTCAGTGATTCCGGCTCCTGCCTTGCAAGTTCAAGGGCCCGGGTTTGATCTCCAGTAACCACATACATCAATGCTGGGTGTGGAGACTCACGTCCACCTGCAATCAGAACCACATACCACAATGCCATGCGTGGTGGTTCATGCCTGTAATCCCAGGATTTGGGTGGCAGAGGCAGGAGGATTGCTGTGAGTTCAAGGCTGACCTCAGGGCCAGCCTGAACTACAAAAGCAGGGCCCTGTCTCAAAATAACAAAACAAAGCAAAAAAATTGACTGGATACTGCAGGCAATTTTTTTTTTCTTTTTACAACATTCAGTGAAGAGGTCAGATTAATTGGACCATGACATTATTACAGTAAAGTGTTGGAATCATTAGCACCCTGTTTACAGAGGGAATTCTAAAGGGAAGACAAATAGTTTCTTAAGAATAAGATTAAAATTTAAACATAGAAATTAATGAAATAATAAGTGCCAGGAAAAAATTCAGAGTCCATGGAGCAGGAAATGCTTCCTGTGATAAAGTAATATTTCACAGGGTGGAAAGTAAATAAGACTTCCCAGGAGAAATCAAACATGCTCAGCCCACTAGAACTTATTGGGTTTGTGATTAATATCTCTCCTTTGCACTTCATAGTAATGTCTCAGGAAAACTTTAATAATTCTATTGCATGATGAATAATTTCAGTGCCATGTTTATAACTACTGATATCCTCTAGTTTTGTCTGGTTATAAAAGTCCTGCTAAATGCTTTCATATCAAATAAAGGATGCTTCAAATTTAAGCTCATCCATTTTTTCCAGTACTGAAGATTGAACCCAGGACCTCATAAATTCCAGGCAAATATTCTTCCACCAAATTGTGTCCCTAGTCCTGGATGCTTCAAATTTAGAAACATTTACTATTTTGCTATTCCGTGTTGTATTTGTATTTGTATCTTTTTTTTTTTTTTTTTAGTTTTTTTGAGACAGGATCTCGCTTTGTAATTCAGGCTGGCCCTGAGCTCAGCCTCAAACTCACATCATAGCAATCCTCCTGCCTCTGCCTCACAGATGCTGGGATTACAGGCATGAGCCACCACACCCAGCACTGTGGTATGTGGTACTGGTTGCTGCTGGGGTGAGTCTCCACGCCAAGTATAGTATGTGGTTACCAGGGATCGAACCCGGGTCCTTGCATTTGCAAGACAGGCTCCGGAACCACTGAGCTAAACCCCCGGCCTCTGTATTTGTATTATTAACCAGTTTGTAACAAATAAAGGAGAGAAATCTGATAACTTATTTTCTCATTTATACTTTTCACAGTGTAAAAATGTAACAGTGTAGTGTTTTCTAATTAAAAGTGATGAATCATACCATTGCAGATAACTAAGTCAGGTAGTGAATGAGAGGCAGTTACACAGGGACCAGGCCCAGGACAGAGTTAGCACACAGAAGAGGCAAACTAGGCTGATGGTCAAAGCCCAAGCTGACAGAAACTAGGCCCCACGAGGAAGACATGCTAGCTAGGCCTCCAAACCTCCCCAGAGATAAAACACAGCCCAAAGCTGTTCTGTAGCCAGCATTATCTTGTCCAATAAGCCCGAACAGTACAACAAACACACACGCAGAGAACATACCCAAAACACTGTGACCCTCACTCTTACTCCTTCCAGAAATGCCTTTGTTCTCCGTCATGGTAACTATCATTCTATGTATTTTATTTTTCCATTGATTAATATTAGCTAAGTAACTGTACTTATAATCTTATAGAATGACTACAGTTTGATTCAGTATCATCTGCAGTGATATTTTTTTCTGTATAAAATCTCCCTAGACAAAGAGCTCAGCAGCAATCCACTTTTGGGACCCATCCTTCCTCTTAGGAATTTTCTTACTTTTTACCTTCATTCTCCAGCATTGTGAGATACGTAATTGGCGCATCTGAGAGGTTAGGAGTTACTGTGCTGTAAAAATACCAGCGTTTTAAAAAATCTGTTAATTATGCTTTTAGAATTAGCCATTATGTTAGACAACTTAAAAATCATGAGTTATTCTTCACTCCCAGAAAAATAAAATTCTCTTTCCTGAAGTTCTCCTTAAGAACATCCTTTCCTACATGCAAGAGTGTCTCCCACAGCCACTGCTCACTTGGACTTCTACACTTGGCAGTGCATTGGGTGAACAACACAGAAGTCAAGAGAAGCCTTCAAATTAATGCAAGAAACCAAGTTAGAAGCTAATTACAAAAGACCAAGAAGCAGTGAATAAGCACCCACGTCAGGACACTGGCAATGAAAATTGGAAAGAGGATGAAGGGTCAGTGCTTCAACAAGTATTCATTGTTATTTGTCATAGAGCAATCATAGTTTTAGGTTTGTGAATATAGCAGAAAATAGAAAATATTTATCATCGCAGGAGTTATATTGTATTAATTTGAGGCAAAATTAAATACCTTAAGTAAACACCTATGTTAAAGAGTACCAGTACTATGAAAAAAAAAAAAAAAAAAAGAAAGGGACAGGCAGTATCGAATGGAAGAATTAAATGATTTCAGAAGGATTCACTACAAAGTCAAAATGGTTTCCCAGTTGGTGCTTAAGAAAAGATGATTTTGAAGTAAGGGAGGAAATACACGACAGAATCAGCTCACATGTAGAAATGCCAGACACTGTGTCATAGAGAAGAAGTAAGAACAACAGTGAGAGTGAGAATGTGAAGTTAAATAAGCAATAAATGTGGCTGGTGTTATTTTGGCCTTTACCTCTTGAAGCAGAGTCCTTTTAAATCTCAATTTCTCTGTGTGAAAAGTGGTTCATGCATAGAAGAGAATTTTGAAATACAAGATTCTAGTTCAAAGAATTACTTTGTCTGGAGCCTGCCCTGTTTCCTTTTTGAGTTAGACTAAATCTTTTGTTACCAGTAGCATCTTTAAAAGGATTTAGTAGCCTCTGTCATGAATATCATTACAATTTTGATTCTGAAATGCATGTGGCTTAGAAATCATTACTTTTATCTTAACAATAAGAAAATGTTGAAAAGTAGAAAAATCAATGGCCTATTTTTGTTGTTGTTGTTGTTAATCGGAAGTTTGAGGTCGCAGGGCAGATCAATGCTCTGAAGAGTGAGAAAACAGACAAATCCAGAGTTATTGCTAGAACCTGTCCATCACAAAGAGAAACCAGGGAGCCTGCATTGGTCGGGACATTTGCCTTATTATAAAACTGGAAAAATGCAAGAAGATGAGAGTGGACTTACCATGAGAGACACTCCGAGTGGCTGTCGTCCTGGGCGGTCCCACACTTTCATGTGTTACAGCGCCAGGAACTACACTGACATTTCATGTTGAAAACTGAGAAAGGTTCAGTGATGATTGGTTGCCTGTGTCAAATCTGAGGAAGTTACGTCCAACAAAACTGACTCAGCCTAGTTCTAGGGTTGGAAGACATACCCTAGGGTGGATGATCCGCAGAACTACATAAAACAGGAATCAAGAAGGGAAGGATTACTTCTGTTTTCCTTGAATTTAAACTGTTTAGGATTAAAATGTCAATGAATCCAAAGGAAAAAGTAGACAGCATACAAGAATAGTTTGATATTATAAATAGGCAGGTGAAAATAATTCTGAGAAAAAAGATCAAATGGAAATATTACAAATAAAAAGCACAATAAAAGTCCTGAACTATGACTTCTGATGGGCTCCTCACATGGGAAAGTTTAAGCAAGTTTAAACATAGGTAATAAGTACATTCTTAAATAAAATTCTAAGAGAAAAAAGAATAAAACACATAATACAGTTTTAACAATTAGACTCTATGGGCCAGGGATTTAGCTCAGTGGTTCGGGCACCTGCCCTGCAGTGCAAGAGCTGGGGTTGTATCCCCAGTAACCACATATAGCAGTGCCGGGTGTGGAGGCTCACACCCACCAGCAATCAGAACCACAGTGCTGTATCCCAGCACTCAGGAGGCAGAGGCAGGAGGATTGCTGAGTTCAAGGTGTTCAGGACCAGCCTGTTAAAAAAAAAAAAAAAAAAGGAATCCCAAAATTAGACTCTACGTGTAATTAGAATGTCTGAAGGAGAAGAAGCAGACTACAGAGCAGAAGAAATATTTATAGTCATATTGGCCATGAGGCATTAAAAATTAATGAAAGACATGAAGCCAAAGATGCAGAATGTGTAGAGAACAGCAGCTAAGGTAAATACTCCCAAAGGATTAGATGAGAGCCTCTCATATTTAAATTGAATAAGAATAAAGAGAAATCCTGAGAGAACCAAAAACGTTGAAGGAAACTTAATTACAGAAGAACAGAATGCACTGGACAGCTTGCAAACACCATCCAGCAAACTATCCAAAAGCAAAGAGCAGAAGAGTCAGTGTGCAGGAAAGAAAACTACAAAGAAAAAAATCCCAGGGTGCTATATCCATTGAAACTTCCAAGGGAAAGGGGGGTGGGGAATGGTAAAAAAGGGAAAGAAGAAATTTGATAGTAAAACAAGCAAAAAAATAGAAACAAAGCTTATGTATATAGGGGTTTGTGGGGTAGTAGGGTGAGCAGTACAAAGGAAAAAATGGGAATCAAGATATGTCATGTACAGGTACAGATGTTTAATATTGAATGTGATCATAATGTGTGTGCAAATTGTACCAATAAACTAAAAAAAATTTTTAGAAAACAGAACAAAACGAAAAACAATTGATAGAATGCATTGCCAGTAGCGTCTTTAAAAGGATTTAGTAGCCTATTTCTGCCTTTCAGTAAATGTTAACATAAATTTTTCAAAAATAAGACAAATTATATAGGGCAAAAATGTGAATCTACATCAAGAGAAGAAGATTAAAGAAAAAATGAAGATAATGTAATCTTTTATTTTTGAAGGTTAATAGAGTGAAATTTAAAGGAGCTGGACTCAGTGTCAGAGAAATGTCTTAGCAAATGAATTTTAAGAAGAAACATAATTGGAACTTGTTAATATGTGCCCAGTAATAAGTTACACTAACGGGTAGAGTAATTAAATGAAGAAACACTGTGCTAAAAAACTCAATTTTTTTCTGGTCAAAATTAAATTTGTAGCTGCAATGGAGTCATGGTAACCTATTATTTCTAGGATTGCAGTATAGAAAATTGACAAGAAGCGGAAGGACAAATTAGTCTGAAATTGAAAGGCTGGCCGGGGGTAGAGACTAAGATCTAAGCATTTGTTTTGTAAATCTAAAGAAAGTGCCAAATTCCTAAAATTTATATTGTCTTACAATTGGCACCAAGGTTAATATTTCTGATTAAGACTTCAGAGTATAGCCAGGTATGCGGCCACATATCTGCTCTCTCACCAGCCTGGGGTACAGATGCAGGAAGATTGCAAATGTGAGCACTATTTGAGCAACTTATCAAGGCTTGTCTAAATAAAGAATGTAAAGGGCCCGGATGTAGCTTAGTGTAGCATTCCTGGGTTCCCTCTACAATATTCTACTTAAACTCATCAACTTTTCTTCATCCGATACTGATCCATTGACTGTCATCTGATTTACAACCCTCTCATTTATGGTGTATTTGTTTTATCTGAGTGTTTCAATTTTCCCAAAAGCAAGGAGAACATTTCAGGTGTTATTGAAATCTTTACTGTAAAACATACGTTTTTCCTTAATTTATGTTTATATACTTTAAAAGCTTTAAAAATGGTACTTTTAAAAATTGAAACATAGACTACTTTTTGCCTAAACTATGGCAAGATACCATTAAAAAATTTTTGTATATTCTTAGGGTTTCAACTTTTATCATTCTGCTAACATTTACCAATTGTATATTTACCAGCTATTAAATTTCTCTACTTTCATATCCTTGAGAAATCAAACTCAATGTGTCCAAAGTTAACTGTCTGTTCTTTCACCGGCCTGTTTTCCTCCATTTTGTGAGCATGCTGGATGAGTTTATTACACATGAAACCATCAAAAGTGAGAAAATCAATCTGCCCACTCATAGTCCTAGGAGTGTTAGTACCTGTCCTTTCCTCTGCGTCTTTAAGGCTTATTCTTCATGAGCTGTCTTTATACAACAAATGTAGTAATTGCTTATGACTTCTTCACACCTGGAAATACTGGAGTCAAAACCAGAAATTCTCTGCTCTACAGAGCGTGAAGATTGAGTGTTCATCCTGAGGGCATTAGAGAGAAACTTCAGGCCAGTGAGAGTAGGAAGGGTGAAACGCTTTCAAGATTACAACAAGTAAGTAACTGGTTGACTTTCAAGAACATTAAGTCTATTAGGAAGTTGAACAAATTCATTCCAAAACTGAATTAAAAATCTGTTTTCCTTTAATTAAAAATATAAAAATAGAATCAATGATACAGAGTTGAGGTAGGGAAACAGAGTTTAAAAGAAGGTGTCACACTGACAAGAGTTCAAATCCTTTTTTTTTAAAGGTTTTTTGAGACAGGGTCTTGCTTTGTGGTCTAGGCTGGCCCTGAGCTCAGCCTCCAACTCACATCACAACAATCCTCCTGCCTCTGCCTCCCGAGTGCTGGGATTACAGGTGTGAGCCACCACTCCCGGCACTGTGGTATGTGGTACTGGTTGCTGGGGTGTCTCCACACCCAGTATTGTATGTGGTTACCGAGGATCAAACCCGGGTCCTTGTGCTTGCAAGACAGGCGCAGGAACCACTGAGCTATATCCCCGGCCCCCTGAGTTCAAATCCTTTTTACTGTCCTGTGACTCTTTGAAAATTATTCTTTTTAAAGATATATCTTATATAAGAAAAATATTGTTTAAGTAAGTACATATACTAAGTGAACTATATCAATTAAATATATTCATGTACATTTCTTTACCTTCAGTCTCTGCAAATAAGCATCAATCTTTACACATTTACACAAGCCAGTATAACTTTTTCCCATAATGTCATTTATTTTAAATATTTTTCTTCATAGTATTAGACTAAATGTGGTATTATTCTTGATTATATATTTCATGTCATATCTTTCAATAAAATATAAATTTCTTAGTATGAAGATCATGTCTGCCTTTCCAATTGCCCTATGTGCAATTCTAAAATAGTGCGATGTATGTAGTAGATTACTGCATTTTATTAAATAAGTAAACTTTTGTTGTGTTTTGGGTAGAGAGACTCGGATCAGGAGGTTGGGGCGCGAAGTCACACAGCACGCTGAAGAAGGTTTCGGAGAACACTTCCACTTTTATTAAGAAGTACAGAATCTTATATAGAAGGCAGAGGCAGGCAGTTGTATGGGGCGGCTACGGATGGGTTGAAGCATGACGTTACTAAATATGGGGGTGGTTTTGGCCGAGGGAGAAGGAGTCCTGATTAAGTAGGCAAGGCTGAACTACAGATGGCTGTCAGCCAGTTTGTACTCAAGAAGGAGAGTGTGTTTGTGCCTATGTTATTCTCCCTCTGTGCTACGAGACATACAGTGTACCTGACCCAGCAAAGTCCATATTTCACCTTCAAATTTTTTACTTAAAGGAATATTACTTTGGGGGGAGTGTCAACTTTATTGGCTTCAAGAATCTTTCTGGGCTGTTGGAGGTACACACTCTTGGGTGTGTCAGGATGGGTCATGGATGTGTCTCTCCTGGTACCTTAACCCTAACACTACCTTACTCACTGACACTACCTACCTGCTCTTTCCCAACCACCAAACTAAGCAGCTTTGTACCTCATAATAAACTTTGATCCTGATGCTTCTGCTATGATATTTCAGCCTTAATGTTTCAGTCAGCATACCATAGAGTGAATCTGCTGAAAACACGAGCCCAGTTAAACCTCTTTTCCTCTGATGTGGGCATTGGGTATAGTGGTTCCATAATGGCAAAGTTAAAACAGGAAATTGATGCCAGAGAAGAAGGATTATTTCTATGACCATATCTGGTATGTGGTTTAGAACCATTTGCAACAGATTTCTGACAGAAGTTTGAAAAGATTTGGATGTGTTGACAAGAAAAGCCTTAAAATGCCATAAACAAAATCTAATTAGTGATTTTGATTAGAAATCAGAAGACCAGAATGCTGACAGGAATGCAGGAGCTAAAGTCTAAGTAGAGTTCAGTTGGGAACAGGACTTCCCTGGGTTAGACCAAAGGCCATGTTGTATTACTCTCTGGAAAAAAAAAAAATTGTAGACATTGTTCTCATTTTTTGAGAATATGTAGGAGACTGAGAATAAAGCCAATAGAGGAACTGATCTGACAGAGAAATTTCAAGAGAGCTTAATGTTCAGGTTGGGGCATGAGTACTGTTAACTACTTTTAGCCTGGTTTGTAGTGATAAACACTGAGCAGAAAACTTAGAAAAACTTAAATTTTGTGCCCAAAGTTACCATGTGTAAAGTTAGGGTTAAAGAAAAGGTGGCCCCTGAAGAGGTTAGCACCATTAAAAAGAAACCAAATACTTTGATTAGGGACAAGAAGAAGTTTGTCATCAGAACATCTCAAGAAAGAATAAGACCCACCCATAACATATTCAGAGTGACTGTAAAAATGTAAAACTTTCACTTAATAAAAGAGACCAGGACCCTTTGCTGGGAAAGGGCTTCCAGGAACTGGTCTTGTAGCATGGTCACTGTGCTCCATCACTCAGGCACACAGGCTGCTGTCTTCTTGACACAAGGAAGCCTGACCACTCAGATCCTGGTAACAGACCTGGATGCCATCCATATGAGGCTGGTTTTACAGGCATTCAGAAAACAAGCATTATGGTGCCTGGAGGCTTCCACACAGATTTTCAAGGAGACTTTGTCAGGCCAGACCAAGGAGTTCCTGAGAGACGCCATGAGATTAGTCCAAGATGCTTATCCTTCTCCTCCAACAATGATACATGGGCAGAAGAAAGATGTTCACACGCCTGGTTCAGGTGCATAATTTTTCAGATGAAGGAATGGAAAGATGTTAACTTGTTTAATTTCAAACAATTTCTGACAGAGGCCTCAGTACAGTTCAGGATTCCTGACATCAGTCTAAATGTCCTTATATAAAACAAAAATACCAAATTTATGATGTCTTATTTGAGGAACAGTATGGCATTATCAAAGGAACTTTACTACAAAATGAAGATTAAAATTCTGTCTCACAACTATCACTCCCTGTGTATCTTTGGCAAAATTACATTTTTGAAATGGAATTTCTTCCAGAATTAAATGATGTACTTTGTAAAAACACTCAGCATCCAGTCCTTCTCCAGGTGTTCATGGAGTATAATCAACTAATAATTCAATGTCTATTCATCCCTCACTTGACTCTGTGAAGAGGATTAATATTACCCATTTTTCATGCTATGGCAAAGAAAGAAGTCCATTCTTTTAGAACATTTTAGAAAACTGAGGAAATTCATTCGGGTTTAAAATTGTGGAAATATAACCAAATACTGAGATGTTGTCATGATGTGTGACTTTTAAAATAAATGGAAGAGTGACTGAAAATATAATGATATGATAATGTCTTATTAAATAGAAAGAATATGAATACATTTTTGATAGTTTTAAAAAATGCTTAAAAATTTACATGGAAGTGTCTTGCTGAGAATCTTTGTCAAAAGTCAAAACGTATTAAAAATCAGCCCACCCAAATTTAATGACCCAATTCAAAAATGGGCATCTGAAATGAACAGATATTTTTCAGAGGAGGAAGTAAGAGCAGCTAAGAAGCATATGAAGAAATGCTCAACATCATTAGTCATTCAAGAGATGCAGATGAAAACAACATTGAGATTTCATCTCACTCCACATAGAATGGCTGCCATTTCAGAATCAGCCAACGGTAAATGTTGGGGAGGCTGCGGAGAAGAAGGAACCCTTCTCCACTGTTGGTGGGACTGTAGACTCGTACAACCCCTGTGGAGATCAGTTTGGAGAATCCTCAAAAAGCTAGGATTGATGGTCCCATTTGACCCGGCCATTGCCCTACTATACACAAAAGAATTAAAAGACTCATATCACAGTGACATATGTTCACCCATGTTTATAGCAGCCCAGTTTGTGATTGCTACATCTTGGAAACAACCCAAGTGTCCATCAACTGGAGACTGGATAAAAAAGCTGTGGTTCTTATACAGAATGGAGTACTACTCTGCCATAAAAAGTGATAAGTTTGAATCATTTGTACTTAAATGGACATACCTTGAGGATATCCTCATAAGTGAAGTAAATAGGGCACAGATAGGGACATATCGCATCTTTTCTCTGGTATGAGAAAATAAAGATGTAAATGAGTCCTAGCATTGTATGTTATATATTGTGAAATAGAAAATGCTCAATGTAAAATAAGGTGAAAGGGGACAATGTTGAGACTGTAACAAAAAAGTAAGGAAACAAATTTTATGTGTATGGGGGGGTGGTAGGGTGGGTAGGGCTATGGGAAAAAATGAGAATTAAGTTGTGTCTTATACTGGTACAAATCCCCATTATGGAGTGCAATCATGATGTGTATATTTAATGTACCAATAAAGATTATTAAAAAAAAGAGATATTTAAAAAGAAAAAAAAAGTCAAAACGTATTAAAAATAAAACACAAACAAAAACACTGAGAATGCCATTCAGGGCAAAAGTCTTAGATTCAAGATTCAGTATCTAATTTGAATCCCTAGTACCACCAAAGAAAAATGAGTAAATGTTGAAGTTTCAGTTGAGTATATAACTTGAAAATCAGTACAACTTGAAAGTTATTTATAACCAGCTTCAGTTTTAAGGCCTGACTTCCTGTATACTAGTTTGTGAATTTAAGAACTGTTTACCAAAATATCTGCCTCATATTCCTCTTTCTATTGCTATTTTATTCATACAGTGGAATGTAATAAATGTAAACTGTATGCACAAGGTATATATAACACAAAATTCTCAGAATAATTAAAATTTCTAAAATTGTATATAATTTCAGTTATGAAAGAATTTTATTTGAAAATATAAGTAAGGTTGATTTAA
>PVIR01025709.1:0-11856 GCA_004026965.1 Petromus typicus | reverse complement strand
CACCACTGAGCTAACTCCCCAGCCCAACAATATATTTTTGTACCATTAATTATTTTGTTATTCGAATATTTGTGCTTAATATTAGTACACATTTTAATTACATAACAATTTTTATAATATATTCTTCAGTGATACTTTACTAACATTGTTATTTCCCAGCTTCTTAAGAAACAAGAAAAGGAAGAGGAGCCAGATACAGAAAAACAAAAAGAAAGAGGCAAGGAAGCCAGTACTGGAGATGGAAAAAAGGAATCCTGTGGCCCCTGCACCTTTGTGCAGTCCTCAGAGAGCCCGACAGTGTTACATGGGGAGAAGTGAGTGCATCTTCTTCCGCTGCCCCTAGGCATACGAGTGTATGTGCCTGAACGTGTTCTGGGATCTGAGGCTTACCTGAGGATGTGCCAGCACATGTTTATTTTGCTTCCCATCAGTTGTACCAGGGATTTATTCAGTGTTGAGCTTATGGTCTCATTTCCGGTCTCTGCTCCTCATAACCTCTCTCAGGCCCCCATCCTGCATCTCCTCTCTTCTTCATCATGACCTTCACCAATATGTCATTTTCTTTTGTGTCTTGAGTTTCATACCCTTTGGCTCTGCTAACTTTTCCTAGTTTATCTACATAATTGTAAATTTGAGGACCCAGTCCTGGGGGTAGCAGGCTTTTTGTGGTAGAGAAACAGAACCTCAGTGCTGTGGTTGTCCTTGGCCATGCCTTCTGGTGCATTTACCTTGTTCTTTCCCTTTGTCAGCTTGCAGCTTGACTTTGCGGAGGCTCTGCTTCCATGATGGGAAGACAGCCACCCCGCAGGCTTCTGTCACTATACATCCTGACACAGGAATCCTTGGCAGTCAGGGTTGCACTGCTGGGGGAAGGGGGAAGGCAGCAGTCACAGAACATATTAGAATCACAAAATTTTTCCTTCTTGGGAGTTTTGGTTTATTGGTTTGTAAAATTATTTTATACATGATTATGAATTCCTTTTAGCGATATAATGTACACTGTCTTATTTTAGTGTCATTGTTTAAGGTAGCAGTGCCTGTTGCTGTGTTGGTGGCATGAAGTCCTGCTAGGCTTGGTGATCCCTCCTGTCCTCACCACTCCTGCCACATGTATGTGGCCAATCCATAGATTGTATGTGAGAGCTTTGCCCATGATTTATGGAGGCAAAGCTTCAAGAACCCAATGAGCTAAAAACAGCCATCTGTTTATTTATTTATTGTTCTTTAACAGGGTGGTATATGCAGAAATTCCCCTGGCATTATTATCCCTCAGTTTATTTAGCAGGAAATTAAGAATTTAAGTTGCCAGGGCTGTGTCATGGTGAGCAGGGTCTGGGTACCTAGGAAAATCCTAAGCCTTTTTAATCTTGTTCATTTCAGTTGTAGAATGATGGCTATGTTACTTTTTATGTGGTCATGTGTCATTTGTATTGACTCACAGGTCACAGGACGTCAATGACAAAGAGCAGAGAGCTATGGAGAGAAGAATCCAAGGACCTGAAACACCAGAATGCCACTCAGACAGTGGCATAAAGCACAGTGCTAACTCTGAGTCTGACAGGTTTCCTAGAAGGAATGAAGATGATCTGAGATGGGGGAGAGGATTCATCCAAGACAGAGGGAAAAAGAGGAGCCAGAAGAGAGACATCCCTGTGAAGACAGCAGAGAGCCCAGTCAGGGAGCAGCAGAGGGCCTGCAGCTTGGCACTTGGAAAGGAGTGCCTAGGAAACAGGCCCCTATAACCCTATATACCAAGTGGGCACTGTGTTTCTGGAAGCTCACAAACACTGTTTCCAAACAAAGTCTCTTATTAAATCAGAAATCTACCTAGGTGTGTCCAGGTCCAAAATTGTGCCCTGACTCAGTCATATGGCTGCTGACAGTCTCTGGGCCACTCTGATGGCCACTGTCTCTTGGGGTGTTCTTGTTTATATACTGCACCCCAAACCTGCTGGTAACCCTGGAGTGCACCTGCTGTCAGTTGCCCTAAGAAGCAAGTTGTTTCTCACCAAGAAGAGTATATTATTTACTATAGCCGGAGAGTTAGCTCAGTGGTTCCGGCGCCTGTCTTGCAAGCGCAAGGGCCCGGGTTCGATTCCCCGGTAACCACATACCATACTGGGCGTGGAGACTCACGCCGAGCAGCAGAGCAGCAACCAGTACCACATATCACAGTGCCGGGCGTGGTGGCTCACGCCTGTAATCCCAGCACTAGGGAGGCAGAGGCAGGAGGATTGCTGTGATGTGAGTTTGAGGCTGAGCTCAGGAAGAAGAGTATATTATTTACTATAAAACTAGAATTTTATAGTCTACTTGTAAATGAGATTATACCATTTACCCTTAAGTTAGCAAGGAAAATACAATACCCTGTGGATTCTTCTGTTTTGTAATTGACCACGAGCACTTAAAGCCTGTTCTGCTCAGATGGGAACACAGTACAAGGTTCCCAATGAATCAAGCTAACAGATTTTCTTTCCAGAGTTTGAAGTTTACTTTTGTTTAGTCACATTTTCCCAGAGTAGTATTGTGGGTGGTGCCAGTTACTCCTGGGGCCAAGTTCCACAGTAGGAGCCATGTCTGTCCTCTGCTTGATTGTGGCATCTTGAAATTGCTGTATAAACATTAAGACAGTCTCACCCCCTCAACCAGCTTTCCTCACTCACTGACTTCCTTCAGACCCATCCTGGTTGCTGTGCATGGATGATGTTTGTTGTTAACCTGTCCAGGAAAGGCTACACTATAGCCAAGAGATCCTCCTGGCCTTCACCAGTTTACTCACAGTCTCTTCATTAACACTAGGGAACAGTCATGATCATATGACCATGTCTGTTTGACCTGCCTTTGTGTTTGAACAGCAGTGGGTATTTTGGAAGCCTATATACCTCTCAGTGTGGCCCACAAGAACTTGTGCCTGACTGGTCTTGGCGTGGTGGCTCAAGACACTGTGGTGTAAGTGCTTCCATGAGGCCTAGAAAGGGGTACTTTCAAGATCAAACTGTTTCCATCTGGAGCAGATGCCACCCTTGGCAGGAGCCATACATGTGTCTGAGCCTGCTGAGAACTCCAGACGACTTGTCCTCTTGCCCTGTCTCCCACCTGAGCTGCTTCCTGCTGAGTCCCTGATGTAACCTGATGGGACTTCACATATATCCCAAGAATAAGTCAAGTTGAGTGCAACATCCTAGAGAATGATAACAAACCTCCTCACACAGTTCCTGACAGGTCACGCTTGGGTTCCCATGGTGGCTGGGGAAGATGATGCAGGGAGCTGGAATTGGGCTCCTGTGCAGCTGGGTGGCCTGGCCTAGGGAAGAGGAGTCCTTAGTGTTAGCAATGGAGCCTTCAGAACCATTGCTTCTCTGGCTTTTGTTTTCCTGATGCCATGAGGCAGATGCTTTCCATGTCCATATGCAATCATTTTCATTCATTGGCCTCCTAGAGTTTAATAAAATGCAGGCTAGCATTGTCTGAAGGGGACACACAGCTTCCTAGTGTGTATGTTTCCAGAACCCCACAAGGACCACAGTTTGTGGCTGTTCAGGTCCCTTATAAACAAAAGTATTTGCACAGAACTTACACTGTCTAATTACTTTATATCATCTGTAGGTTACTAATACATTATAAATACTGTGTAAGTCCTTGTATCTAGAGAATAATGACTTTAAAAGTCTGTACATGATTTTTTTTCCCCAAATACATTTTCCATCTGCACTTGACTAAATCTGCAGATGTGGAAGCAGAACTACAGAGGCCTGACTGATCTACATGGAACTTGGTTATATCAGTGGCTATTCTAGTTCATATATCCACAGGCTACCCTTGATCCCCACGCTGTATTCCAGACCTTGTGTTACCCAGAGGCCTGAGATGGCACTTTCAAGTTTCTTGTACCACAACCATGCTGCTTCCATAAGGTTTTTGGTTTGAGGACGGACATTTTCCATATAACAACTTAATTTTTTTCAATTTATTTTAAATAGCAGCAGTCTGTTTCTTGGCTTTTTTCTTGCTTCAGAATACTTGTCTTTTGAAATAATGAAAAAGGCTGATACCCAGGTGTAAGGCTGATTTTCTGTAGCAGAGGCCCTTACCCACCAAGTCCTGGCAATGTCACTGGACTCAGGACATTCACCTTGGTGTGATCAAAACAGACATCAAGAATAGTAGTCATACAAGCATAATTTATTTGCAGCAGATACACAGACCGTGAGCAATCACCTCCAAAGTCACATCTAGAACTACCAAGTGAGGGCCAGCTGTAGTTTACTTGGGCAAGAGTTGCATATTTGGGGGCGGACAGCGTCACGTGTGAAAAGCCCCGTGTGACAGCATGCACCTTTGCACTTCATGTTCCTTGTTAGGAAGTCTGAAATAATGAAGTAAAGCTTCACTCTTGGTCCCATAGTGCATGTTCCTTAGGTTAGTCTGTGGAGCATTATTTCTAAAAAACAAACTTGAAGGAGTTCTGTTAGGATATCAGATTCATCTTGGGCTCTGGGTACCAAGTGGGATGCAGTCTTTTCCTAGTTTTTCAGACAGCTTCTCTGCTGACAGATGATGAGAAGGCTATGATAATCTTAACTGTCAATTGATTGAATTGAGAAATGCCTAGCAAGTTAATGAAGCACATATTTAGGCGTGTCTGCAAATGTTTCCAGAGATCATTGGCTAACAATAGTGAGGTCACTATTTGTTGGCACTGCCAGGAGGTGATGGAGACTTGAGAGACAGACATAATTAGAGGAATTGGGTTACCAGTCTGTAGCCTTGAGGGCTAGACCTCGTCCCAACTTCCTCTCTGGCCTTTTGCACCTTCTGACTACCATGAAGTGAGCAGATTTCTTCTACCACACCCTGCTTCTTTGGTGCTTCTGCCTTGTAAAAGCCTTAAAGCAGTAGAGCCAGACACCATGAACGGAAACTTCTGACATGAGCCAAGGTAGTGTATCAGGTATACATGAACTGCCCTGTTTTGCTGGGCCTTGGAGGGTGTTCTGTCCCCTTGGTGCCGCAGGACAATTGGCCTTGCAGCTGTACCAGCCAGGAGCTGTTCCCCCAGTGGTACATGTGATGGAGGAGCCTCTGAGAGGAAGAGGCAGGAGTACAGGGAGTACGTCAGCTCTTGCTGACATGCAGGAAGGGGAAAAGCGTTCCCTGAAAGGAGAATCTGCTTGTGGAAATGCCACTAGAAAAAAGGGTATAGCAGCATCAGGAAAAAAGAACTATCAGTGTTTACTAGAAAACAAGTATAAGATACAGAATATATATGTATAAAGGTTTACAAGGTAAATTTATAATAACTGAGTCATATGTGGAATGATGCAGAAGTTCTGTCTATGTACTGTAGATCCAAAGGAGATAGTTGAAACTTGAAAGATGAGCTTACTACATACTCCCATGTGAGTCCCTATCAGGAGGCTGAAATGTCTGCAGAAAGGCTGAAGAACCTTGTACTAGAAGTCTGAAGGGAGATGTCCAAAGGGCTCCTTCAAAGAAACAAAAGGAACACTTCCTTCTTTCCCTTTTCATTCTACCCAAGCTAAAAGTGTATTGGTTGCTATCATCGACCATAGGGGGTCTTCCCTCTTTAGTATAACCATTATCCAGACACTCCCAGACCCATGCTAAACTAATCAACTGGGTCTTTCTGATTGAAGTTGACACTACAGTTAACTATTGCAATCTACCCTTTGTCATCTTTTTATAAAAACAATTTTTTTTTTTTTTTTTTTTGAGGCTGGGTCTAGCTTTGTAGTTCAGGCTGGCCCTGAGCTCACTGTAGCCCAAGCAAGCCTCAAACTCAAAACAATCCTCCTACCTCTCCCTCCCAAGCGCTGGGATTATAGGAGTGAGCCACCATGCCAAGCACTGTGGGATGTGGTCCTGATTGCTGCTGAGCGTGGAACCACTGAGCTAAATCCCGACCTCTATTATTATGATTATGATTATGATTATTTTATTATTATTTTGAGATAGAGTCTGGCTTTGTAGTTCAGGCTGACTCTGAACTCACCATATAGAACAGGCTGGCCTTGAACTCTTTGCATCCTCCTGCCTCTGCCTCCCAAGTGCTAGGATTACAGGCTTGAGCCACTATACCTAGGGGTACCACAGATCAAACTAGGGACCTTTTACTTGCCATGTAGACAGTGGAGCCACTGAGCTAATTCCCCAGCCTGACCTTTTGTCATCTTGACATTTCCCTACCTGGGTGTCATCTTGACATTTCCCTACCCACTACCTGGGTGAAGATGGTTGCAGTCTTTGGATGGCTATGCTTATAGTTCATAACCATTTGGTTTAAGGATTTGCTGAGATGATAAATGTTACACTAGCAACAAGAAACCTTAGAGTACAATTTCTACAACTTGTTTTTTTAAGTCCTATTTATTTTTTAAAAACTATTTAATGTACCTCTCTGAAACTACTACAGTGTTTTTAATATTATATTTTTTGCAATTTGCTTTTAATCATTTGTAATTTTTGTTACTATGGATTTTAAGTCCTTAAGTTATGGTACTTCTACATAGAATTCCACATAGTAATATACAGCTTTTAAAACACAGCTTCAATTACTTTGATATTATTTGAATAGTTTCCTTCTTCTTTCTTTTTCTTTTTTTGAAACAGGGTCTCACTTTTGTAGTTCAGGCTGGCCCTAAGCTCAGCCTTGAACTCACAGCAATCTTCCTGCCTCTGCCTCTCAAGTGCTGGGATTACTGGTATGAGCCACCATGCCCAGAACTGTGGTATGTGGTTCTGATTGCTAGTGGGTGTGAGTCTCCATGCCTGGCATTGTTGTATGTGGTTACTGAGGATAAAACCCAGGCCCTTGCAATTGCAAGGCAGGCGCCGGAACCACTAAATTAAATCCTCAGCCTGAATAGTTTCTTATTAATTGTGAAATTGTCAAAAATTTATAAATTACTGAAAAAGCTTGGGACTGTTGGCTGCTCTACACCTGCTTTGACTCCTGGGCTCCAAGAATGTCTGGGGAGATGAAGCCCCTGGTGAGAAGGGCTGTTTGCATATTTTTAAGGTTTTTTGGTGCCAGCCACTTAAAAGTCCCAAACTGAATTTACAGGATGTCCAAGAAAGCTTTAAACATTTGATGAAAAAGTTTTTTCACATAGCCATGTCCCATGGAAATTGGAGATAATGTTCATAGGGAGAGACCTATGAGAGACTTGTCAGTGTGACAAGGGGTGATGGAGTATATGCAGAGTTTGGCCACATTTTTTTTAGTAATTCTTTCATTAAATTTTAATATTTTCTATTTTTTCTCACTTTGGAGTCCAGTCTTTGGTTGTGACTATTTTGCAGTTTCAAAATTATGTTCCAAACATAAGTGTCATCAAGGAGTTGCATTAACTGTTGCTCTCGGCACTAAATAGCTTGTTAGCTGCTGACTGGTTCTTCTCACCTAATGAGAGAATTCTAATGCCTTGCCTTTAAGCAGTCTTTTCCTAAGTAGTCAATCCCATACCAGAGACACGTGCAGGGGAGGCAGGATTCATGGTAAGGTGCATTCATCTGGTTCATGTGAACCAGGTCAGACATCATTATTCTTTTTTTTTTTTTTTTTAGGTTTTTTGAGACAAGGTCTCGCTGTGTGGTTCAGGCTGGCACTCAGCTCAGCCTCAAACTCACATCTCAGCAATCCTCCTGTCTCTGCCTCCCGAGTGCTGGGATTACAGGCGTGAGCCACCACGCCCGGCACTGTGGTATCTGGTACTGGCTGTGCTGGGCGTGAGTCTCCACGCCCAGTATTGTTATGTGGTTACCGGGGAATCGAACCCGGGTCCTTGCACTTGCAAGGCGCCGGAACCACTGAGCTAAGTCCCCGGCCCGAGACATCATTATTCTTAGTTGCTGTTCAGCCACATGCACTGATTGGCTGTCCTCAGGCTCCTGGGCCACCCACACGCAGCACTCCTCATGGGAGCCTATATGTGCGGCATTGACCTTGGTCATACAAATCATTAATACCAAGACCAACAAGGGTTGTCTGGGCCCAAATGTTGTTGATTTGGACTTAATATCCACCAGAAATAAACTCCACAGCCTGAACCATAGAGCAGGCATTGTGGGCTTCATTTTGCCCTACACCTAGCCAGGAAGGGAATATTGTGACGATGTTTTATATTCCCCCCTGTGCTGAACTCACATTTCAGTGACTTAACCTGAGGAAAATCATGTCATTCATACTCAGGCAGTTTGCTTTCTGTTCTTAACTGTCTTTAAAACTAAAGCCATGTAAGACTAAAGTGGAGTGAAGTAGATAGTCTCCTTGATCTTAACACATTAGTAGTAAAGAATGAAGTTTATTTTCAGAGCAATATTCCAGAGTTGAGAAGGGTTTTTTGTTTGTTTTTTAGCATTAATTAAATCCACCCATAATTGCTTCAGTCAGCCTCAACCATAGGTAAGTTCTAATGGGAGTAACTGGCATGTGAAAATTCAGTTTCAGTTCTTTGCAATCTTGTCACTTAAGTTTAGAATAATACCATCTGTCTTTTGGTGAGTCCCCACTGGGCAGTGCACTGGTGGAAAGCTAGCAGCAGTTTTTTTGTATATGATTTCCCTTATATTAGGATCAAGTGTTCATTTTTTCCTGTAAGCTTCTCAGTTTCTCCCAGAGTGCACTACCTCACAGCTGAAAATGTAAATGTCTTTGTATCACAGAAGGGTTTGAGATGTTGTGTTGATTTAGTACAACCTGCCCACCTACTGAAATGGCATTGTCAATGACAATAGAATTTTTAGTAGAATAGTTTTAAATTATGATCATGTAGAAAACTCATGATGGCCAGTCAAGAGCAGTCTGCTTATGGTCATTCTGCAGTGGCACTTTGTATAGTCACATGTAGCCATTGTCTGACCACCTATTTGAACAAAAAACATGAAACGACAGACATGACAGACAGTTCTTTGCCTCTTCGGGTGGAATGGTGGCTGTAGGAATTGCAATCAACTGCTGGCCTTTGTAGGGCATCTAAGCAGATGATAGAAATCATGGTATTTGGAATGAGGCCTTGCCTAGATTAAACTGTACCCCTGTTCCCAGATGGGTATATTAACTTACCTTAATGTGGCTATACTTACAGGAAGTAACTAAGTTCAGATGAGTTCATGAGGTGGGCACTGGTCTGACAGGATGTGGCCTAATAAAGAGGACAGAAACTAGGGGGTGATGCAGACGTCTGTAATCCCAGCACTCTGGAAGGCTGAGGCAGGTTGCTCACAATTTTGAGCCCAGAACTGAGGGACTTAGTGAGACCTTATCCATATATGTAAAGGGCTGGAGCTGTAGCTGTTGACAGAGGCCCTAGATTCAATCCCCAGTACTACAAAAATAAAGAGAAAGAGAAAAGTGCCCCCTTAGTCTTGAGAGATGCAATGAGAAAGCATCACTGCTGGTTAGGAAGAAGGTCCTCACTGGGAACTGAGTTGGCTGGCACGCTAGTCTTGGCTTTTAAGCCCTAAAACTGTGTATTGTAGGCCACTCTATATTCAAAAATTAGTCATGAGTGTCAGAATTAATAAGTCTGAAAACTTGCTCTTTACCCAGGATCTCTGTCCTCTTACTGAGCTTCTGACTGAAGGACATGGGAAATCTACACTGAGGAATTACTAGCAATCTTCTTTCTTTTTTTGCATGTACTCTTCCTGAAATGCAGGATGACAAATTTCCAGTTGTTGTATTAATAGCTGCAGACCCTGCATCACTGACCTTGTGTTTTACAAATGACCAGTTTTTGTTTTTATCAGTAGCAATTATAAATCTCAATACTGTAATTCTTTCCTGTTTTCTTCTTGCGAGATAAACAACTGTGTCTTTGATAATAGGATAAAAACATACGAAGTGGAGGGCTTTATTGTGTTACGTTTTTTGATGCTAGAAATTGAGCCTAGTGTTGTGCACATGCTAAGCAGATGCTCTACTGCTGAGTTGCACCCTAGATTAGGCCTCAAGATTAGTATTTTCTATTTATTCCCTACCTTCTTGAAATTCTGTGTAACATTCTCCAGTAAAAAAAAAAAAAACGAGCAAAATAAAAAAAAATTTGAAAAGCTTACCTTTTTAAATTTTTACAGGTTTTTGACAGTCACTTAATGTCATCCAGACCAAGAAAAGCGAAGATCTGTATGATTATGTTGTCAAGCACTCAGACCAACTCAATTCTTCCCTGACATAGACTCAAAGAACAATACATTATTTCCTTAGCAAATACTCTACATTTTCCCTAAGTGTCAGACATGGAGACAGACGCTAAGTTATGACAGCCAAACTCAGCTCCACACACTTTTTTAAAAACAAAGATCACTTTGATCCTAACAACCATGTAGCTATGCTTGTTCACCAAGGGTGCATCAGTCCTTACCGAAAGGCCACATTCCCCTGAAAAGACAATGGTCCTTAAGTAGAGCATTTGTGTGAGGGACCAGTACCATCCCACATTTACAGGGTTCCTTCCTTCTTGGTAGCAGTTCTGTGTAACCATCTGTGAGCAACACAGGTTAGTCCCTCAGATCCCAGGGTCAGACCATCTACACCAGAAACTGAAGCCCTCCAAGGTTGGGATCTCAGGGCTCTTTCCGCTAAACAAGGAATTTTTGTTAGAGATATCTGTGTTGTTTGGGGATTTCTTTTTTAAAAATTCATACTATTATGAATGAGCTCATGATATATTTCCTGTGACATGGTCTGTATTAGCTTTCATCAGATACTTCAAGGAATAATTCTGAAAAAGTCAAGGGCTGGGGATATAGCTGAGTGGTACTGTGCTTGCCTAGAAAGGATAGGACTCTACATTCTATACCTAGCATCCCCACATTGAGAAAGTTAACATTTTTACATGTTATGTTAATCCACCAGAAAGCTGTTTTTACAGTCTTGTTGATATAAACTAAAATGCAGTACATCAACATTAGAGGCAAAAACTCCTTCCCCAAATAACAGAGATTTTTATGTGTGTTCTGTTTGTACTAAAAGTTGGTGAGTTATCATGCTTTTAGCATGTACAAATCATCTTCCCAGTGTGGATATTCTGAGGACTGGGAGACTACCTTGCTCCTGCCACAGATGTGGAAGGCAAGGAAATCCACGTTTATGGGGTAGCAAATGATTTCTAGTGACATTAAACTTAAAGAAAATGCAGATTGAATTTCTGAGTGGAATAGGACATGCTATTCACATGCTAAAGTAATTTATGTCTCATAGAGAGTTGAAATAACCAGACTGTCTGGTTGGAAGGTTTTTGTACAATCCAGAAGGACCTAGACTCTGAATTGGAATGGAGATATCTAGGGAGTCTGACTGTCCTGAATCCACCAGGCCAGCAGATATCCAGCCCCACTGGGCTCTCCCTGCCCACCAAAGAAGCCTCTGCTCTCACTTCTTTCCTCCCCACACATGTGCATTCATCCTGCAGTAGAGATGGGTGTTGATCAGTCTGACACCATGACAGGACCAGAGAACATGACCATTTACTACTTCATATCAGCAAAAGTGAGAACTCAGAGGTGGAAATAGATCCTGAGTGTAGGAGTCTAAAGGAGAAAGAAATGCTATCATGGGCTGAAAGTATCAGTCTAAATATCTGAGGGGAGTTTTCTTTGTTTCCTTTATTAGTTAAAAGCATCCCTAACTTGGGCCGGGAGTTAGCTCAGTGGTTCCGGCGCCTGTCTTGCAAGCGCAAGGGCCCGGGTTCGATTCCCCGGTAACCACATAACAATACTGGGTGTGGAGACCCCACACCCAGCAGCAACCAGTACCACATACCACAGTGCCGGGCGTGGTGGCTCACGCCTGTAATCCCAGCACTCGGGAGGCAGAGGCAGGAGGATTGTGAT
>PVIR01025708.1:10405-24742 GCA_004026965.1 Petromus typicus | reverse complement strand
GAGTAACATTCCCAGCCCAAGGTTTTGATATTTAGGGTCTTTTTTTTTTTTTTTCTGATTTTACTGAAAAAACTGTTTCTTTACATGACATTTAGTTTTTAGCTCTTTCATATAGCTGTTATTGGATTAGAAAAGTAAATATTGAAATGCTTCAAAGATGGTAAGGTATTTTTGTTGTATGAAATTTGGAATTTAACTTGTCCCCTCTTCCGCGTTGAATTCTTCACATGCTCATGCTGAGAGAACAGCATAGCAGACCCCTGTTTGCTCTCATCCAGTTTCTACAGTCACGAGCTCATAGTCTGTCCTGTTTCATCTGTACCTGCAATGCCAGATATCTTATCATTTTTTCTTTTTTGGGACTGGGTCAGGCCGGTTCTGAACTCAGCCTTGAACTCAACAATCTTCCTGTCTCTGCCTTGGAGTGCTGGGATTACAGGCTTACAGGCGTGAGCCAGCAGCCTGGTATTGTGGTATGTGGTACTACTGATTGCTGGTGGACTGGTGGGTGTGAGTCACCATACCTGGCTTTGTCTTTGTATGTGGTTACTGGGGATTAAACCCAGGACCTTGTGCTTGCAAGGCAGGCAGGACCTTGTGCTTGCAAGGCAGGTGCTGGAACCACTAAGGTAAATCCCCAGCCCTAGATGTCTGTCATTTAAACTATTAAATTTTTCAGCTGGGTGTGGTGGCACAGTCTGTAATCCTAACAGTCTAGAAGCCTGCATGAAGCAGGAGGATTCTAAGTTTGAATTCAGCCTGGGCAACCATCTTCAAATGAAGAATTTTAAAAAGGGTTGGGATTGTAGTTCAATTTGAAGGCCCTGAGTTCAGTCCACAGTATAATTCCTCAGTCCAGGTTTCAGTATGTGTTTCTTAATGACTTTTTAAAACAGAAAGCAGAAATGCCATTATAAGAAAAAAGTAATTCCTTATAACTTGGACTATCCAGCCAGTTTCAAATATCCTTGGTTTTCATAACTTTTTATTTTTAAATTTGTTTTTCATAATTTTTTTTTGCAGTTGAGTTATGATCGAAATACTGTGAATGCATTGTGACTGGTTGGTGTATTTTGTCTTTATTTATAAATTTTTGAGTCAAGGTCTTACTCTGTAGTCAGGCTGGCCTGGAATTTGCTGTCCTTCTTCTCAGTCCCTGGAGTCCTGAGATCACAAGGTATGGCCACAATGTACACTTTGTGACCACTTAATCTATAGGCTCCCTGTGCCATTTTTCCTCTTAATTTATTTATTGATGAAACCTAGTAACTTGCCCTTGGGAGTAACACAGTATCTAGATTGGACTCATTCTGCTGTAGTTTAATAGCACAGAATTCATGGGGGTGGTAAAAAGTGTGATCAGACTCAGGTTTGGTTTGGTTTTGTTGTGGAGGCTTCAGCAGCCTTCTTGTTGGCCCCAGTGCTCAGTGCCGAGAGTCATTGTGTTTGGCACAAAAACTCAATAATTTAATTCTGTAACTCCATTTATTATTATTTCCAACCTATAAAGAGAAATTTCTTGTCACTATGACGTTTAAGAATAGTTCTTATGGGGGCTGGGGATTTGGCTCAGTGGTTCCGGCGCCTGTTTTGCAAGTGCAAGAACCCGGGTTTGATTCCCTGGTAACCACATATAATACTGGGTGTGGAGACTCACGCCTATCAATCAGTACCACATACCACAGTGCCGGGCGTGGTGGCTCACCCCTGTAATCCCAGCACTCGGGAGGCAGAGGCAAGAGGATTGCTGTGATGTGAGTTTGAGGCTGAGCTCAGGGCCAGCCTGAACTACAAAGCGAGACCCTGTCTCAGAAAAAACCCAAAACACAAAACAAAACAAAAAAAGAATAGTTCTTATGAAAAATGAAGAGTAAACTGGATATGTGGTGCACTCCCGTAATTCCAGCACTGTGACGGAGGCTAGAGGATTTCAAGATCAAGGCCAGCCTAAACTATGTAAAAGTGAATTCAGGGATAGGCTAGACTACATAGTGAGATCCTGTTTAAAAAACCAACCAAGAAAAGGCAGGCTAAATGCTCAATTCCTCTGTTTGCCAGATTTTGAAATGAGGAATTGGCTACTTCATAGTCTTCCAAAGGAGCCATTGGGATGGTCATGTATGTTTGTCCTTGTGTATCCACACACTTGAACTTATATCCTGCTGTGGATATTATCTATGGTGATACTCACTTTTTTTCATCTTTTTTTGTTGTATTTTTGAGACAGGGTCTTGCTGTATAATCCAGGCTGGCTATCCTCTTGCCTCAAGTTCCTCAATGCTGGGATTATAGATGTGTGCCACCCCAACCAGCAAGTTTATTTCATGTTTGTCAAATTATTCACATTGGCTCCTAAATTGTTGAAACACAATTCAGTACTTCAGTTGCCTTCTTCCCAGTACGATGAACTGCCCCAGACATTTTCTTTTTGTTTGTTTTTTAAAACAGGGTCTCCGTATGTAGTTCAGGATGGCCTTGAACTCACTGTGTAGTCTAGGCTGTCCTCGAATTTACAGGGATCCTGCTGCCTCTGTCTTTTGGAGTCCTAGAGTTACAAGTGTGTGATATCACTCCTGTATTAAGAGACTTTCAAATCGATGTAATCTAAGAAGTCTTGCTTTTTTTGGTTTTCTTCTTCCTGTTCTCTTTTCCTCATATCAGTTTTTAGTTCTCTAGTTTTAATCATATGTTCTCTTTATTAGGTAGATGGTATTATGTGTATTTTTCTACCATAATGATCTTTTTTGGTGGCTGTATCATAGTTTGTAAGATATAATTCCTTTTTTCTCTGCAGTGCTAGGGATTGGACCTTGGGCTCTGTGCATGCTAGGCAAGCTCTCTACCACTGAGCTGCATCCCAAACAAGATATGACTACTTTTTTCTAAATTTCTTTTTTTTTTTTAGTTTTTTTGAGACAAGATCTCTCTTTCTAGTACAGGCTGGCCCTGAGCTCACTGTGTATCCCAGGCAAGCCTTGAACTCACAGCAGTCCTCCTGCCTCTGCCTCCCGAGTGCAAGTGCTGGGATTACAGGCGTGAGCCACCACACCTGGCATTAGTTTATTTTGTTTTGATATAGGGTCCCACCGTGTAGCCTGGATTAGTCTCAAACTTGCAGTCCTACTGCCTCAGCTCCTAGAGTCTTGATATTACAGGCCTGTACCATTGTGCCTGACTCAAGACATGAGCATTCAGCTCAAAAGTTTTGTCTATTGACGCCATTTTTTCCTTCTATAATTCGGTATTTTCTATGTTTTAAGTTATCAGAATCAAAGATAATTCTTTGCGTAAGTGTCATATCCCACATTTTCTTCTGTTGAGAAGACTTAGCCTTCTCTGCTATGTACTTAATGCCTATTAGTTATAGTTCTCAGTTTTACATTTTTTCTTTGTGAATAGTTGCTGCTGCAGCACCCAACTGCAGCAATACAGTTTGGGTTGGTTTGAGATTCTCAGTGTCTGAGATAAGCTCAGCTCCTGGTGTAGTGATGCATGCCTGTGATCTGCACACTGAGAGTCTAGGCTGGGCTTTATGAATCCCAGCCCAACTAGAGGAACTTAGCATGAAATAAAAAGGGCCAGGGATTAGCTTAGTGCCAGAGTAAGAACGTGACATGTTCTAATGTGTTTTCTGGTGTGACCCACTCCTCTCTGCTGCTGGTTGTGTAACAAGTGCTCTGAGTTGAGCTTAAATAATGGTGCCATCAGCCAGAGTTGTTCACTTCTTGCTAACGTCAGTGCTGTCAGTTCTGCCTTTGAGGTACACCCTGAATCTGTCTCTGCAGTCTCTAGCTGTCCTGCCTAAGTTCCCTTACCCCCAGCTACATGCCTCAGTTGGTTGATTTACATAAAATAGTACTACATCCTGTGTTTTCCTTTCTCAGACTCACCAGAGACTTATAAAGTGAGATAGGGAACTGTTGGACCGAAGTCTGAGGGAAACTTAGTCTTCTGTATATAACCTTGCTTGTTTTTTTTTTTAGAGACAAGGTATCAGTATGAACTCACTGTGCAGCCCAGGCTGGCCTGGAACTAATGGTTCTGTTTCTGCCCCAAAGCTCTGCGATTTCAGGCATTTGCCCACATGCCCGGCTTGTACTATGTACAGGAGCAGTCTGAAGGCACAGGTGCCAGGTGCCCCATGGCCACTGCACCCCAGTTTGCTCAGTGCTCCGGGGGTGGGCCCTTCACATCAGGCTGTGGCACTGCCCTGCAGGTTGCTGTGTCATCGGGCAGTGCTCTGTGAGCTCCCCCTGTTTTTATTCTTCTCTGTGTAAATAGTGCCTCATAATAGGGACATACTTTTAATTGACAAAAGAGAAAGTCTAAAATCCAGATAGTAGAATTAAATTTTCATCTTTGAAGTACTTTGTATATGCTCCACCTTTGTGCTTTTATATATTATCTCAGTCCTTAATAAAACCCCTGCTTCTCAGGTATCATCATCTTTTCAGATGAAAAAGCCAAGAGAATTAAATGCCTGCAAGTTCACCTGGCTGGGAGATGTCGATGTCTACCTCCGAAGGTGCTGCTGTGCCCCTGGCACCATGGTCCTTGGCTATCCCAGCAGGCCTTGGTCTGCCCAGCCCTGCACGATGCCTGAAACAGGGCAGGTCTTTGAGACACGTTTGTTGCTCTGGAGACTTTCAGCTTAGTTGTGAGGAGTGCGGGTCGCAGGAGATTGGAAAGGTGTAATGTTTTTCTCCTTGAAGCAGGCATCAGGACACTTTCAGAAGGGACAGATGCTAAGTATTTTAGGCTTTGAGTTGCGACCATCTCTTGGTGATCCTTCACCTGTACCACTATACAGTAGCAGCCTTAGAGGGTTTATGAATGATCACACTAGTCCTAATAAAACCTTATGTTTAGATATTGAAATTTGAAACAGTTCCTGTGTCATTTATTCTGTTTCATGTTATTTTGACTTCTGTTTTCATTTTTTAAAAACCCTCCTTACTTTGTGCCCTTATAAAAACAGGCAGTGGGCTGGATTTGTCTTTCGTTAGGGTCTGAATTTTATCATTAGAAAAAAATTAGACCCTGGACTGAGAGCTGTAAATTGTTTTGTGTGGCAGTTCTGATACTTTGGTCTGCACTAAGGACCTGCTACAGTGCTCTCAAACTCTGTGTTGTGTTGGTTATGAGGGGATTGTTACAATAAGTGAATAAAATAAAGTCTCTTTTCATCAAGACATCAATAAATTTGTTTTATTTTTCTGTGAGTTACTTTCCCCACACACCCTTAGGACAAAGTCTTACTATATTGCCTACATTGGTCTTGAACTACTGAGCTCAAGCAGTCCTCATGCCTCAGTCTCCCGAGTAGTGAGATTATAAGTAGATACCAATATGCCTGGCCTGTTTGAAAAAACATTCTATTCAGTAATGAATTTTTATATTTTATGGTTTTCTTTTAGTTTAAAACATTTCAGTAGTGGTTTAATAAAAAGAACGATCTGGACTCAGACTGGACACACCTAGTTATTTAACTTTTACACTCTATTTATTTTATTAGTTGATTGACTTGTTCTTCCTGAACTGTAAAACTGGAAGCATTCCTACTCTGTTTGCTATTAATGGGTACTAGAGATAATATAAAAATAAATTTTAGGTTAAAGAGCAGTGAATAAACAGTAAGTTAGAGAAATCAGTAGAGCAAGGCAAAATGAAACAAATATTAGAACACGGAAGATTTACAGTATGCAGTGCTGAACACCGATAATCCCAGCTTTCATGCGGCTGAGGCAGGAAGATTGAGCATTTGAGGCTTGCCTGTGCTACATAGTGAGTTCCAGCTAGTTTGAGCTGCATAAGAAGACCTTGTCTTAAAAAATTCTGTGGTTTCTGTAATTCCATAGTAAACAGCCTTAATATCTTTGGGTATGATCCAAATGAGTACATAAAACAAATTAGCTTTCTGACCCTGTTCAGTTTTGTGAAACTAGTGTGAAATAGCAAGGTAGTGAGAATGGAGCTTGATTTCTGTGGTTGGTTGGAGGTGTATGACGTCAGGCAGCCCGGGCAGTGGGTGCCCAAGTCATCCTGCTCTAGTCATCTTGGCAGAGCACAGGCTCTGGTGCATATCTGGCAGAGAAAGCTGTAGGGGGTTGAGGAGTGGGGTGCATTGCGTGTATGTTTTTGAGTGAGAACTACATTTCAATTAGGCCATCTTCAGTTATGTCATAATGATGTCTTTAATCAGAATGAGAACAGCAACAGAAAGGCATAGCAAAATGTACTTTGAAAATTCAAATAAAATTTATATACATTAAGGGCCGGGGAATTAGCTCAGTGGTTCCGGCGCCTGTCTTGCAAGCGCAAGGGCCCGGGTTCGATTCCCCGGTAACCACATAACAATACTGGGTGTGGAGACTCACATCCAGCAGCAACCAATACCACATACCACAGTGCCGGGCGTGGTGGCTCATGCCTGTAATCCCAGCACTCGGGAGGCAGAGGCAGGAGGATTGTGATGTGAGTTTGAGGCTGAGCTCAGGGCCAGCCAGAACCACAAAGCGAGACCCTGTCTCAAAAAACCTAAAAAAAAAAAAAAAAAATTTATATACATTAAGATACAATTTAACATTTAAGTTTTAAATCACATTTCTAAGGGACTAAGAACCAGGTAGGTGTGCGTCATCCCAGCACTCAAGATGCTGAGGCAGGAGGATTGCTGCAAGTTTAAAGGCTTCCCTGGGATACATAAGTGAGTTCAAGGCCAGTCTGAACTATATATCGAGATCCTGTCTCAAAAATAAAAAATAAATCAAGGAGATTCCTTGCCCAGTTGCCTAAAGTATTTAATTTTCATTTTTATTAACACACATTTGCTATGTATGATAATTACCTTCATCCGCATATAATTACCTTCATACGATAATTACCAATTATTACCTTTAGAATAATACTGATAATTACCTTCATACACATATAATACTTATGAATTCATCCCCCTTCCCCCTCACTCCATCTCTTGGTCCCTTTTCCTTTTGCAGAAGATCTATCTCTCTTTCCTAATATCTTCTATTTTGCTCTTCAATTCATTTTTACTTTGGGTTTCTCATAGAAGCTGTGCAGTATTTAAACTTCTGTTCTCATTTATTCCATTTAATATTATGGTCTCAAGGTGCATCCATTTTCCTACAGATGACTGAAGTTTATTCCTTATGACACACTTGTACTCCATTGCATATATATGTATTACATTTTCTTTTCCATCATCTGTTGATGGACATACAGACTTTCCAGGAATTAGCTGTAATGAATTGTGCTGCTATAAATGTGGGTATGCAAGTATATAGACACTATTTTCTTGGGCTATAATTTATTTTTTTTAGACAGAGTCTCATGTTGTAGTTCAGGCTGGCCCTGAAATCACTACGTAGCTCAGGCAGGCCTTAAACTCATAGCAATCCTCTTGCCTCTGCCTCCTGAGTGCTGGGGTTAGAGGCATGAGTTACCACGTCCAGCATTGGTGTATGTGGTTCCTGGGGATCGAACTCTAGACCTTGCACTTGCAAGGCAGGTGCCAGAACCACTGAGCTGAATTCCTGGTCCCAGGCTATAATTTATATAACCTGGAAGTTCTGTACCTCTGCAGGTTAGAGGCATAGTGTAATATCTGTAGCAAGTTTTTGTGGTAGAACTGTTTGCAGCTTTATTGTGAGCTTATTTTCTATATGAGATTTGTGGATAAAGATGATAATAAGCAAAGTTTGTAAAACACATCAAGTTAAAGAGCAATGCTTTCTAGTTTAATTTTTATAGTATTGGAGATTAAACTGAGGGCCTTCTCACTGAGCTACATTCCCACCATACCTCGATCTTCCCCAGCCCTTTTTAAACTTGATGACAGATCCTTGCTATATAGACCAGGTTGGCCGTGAACTTCTGATCCTCTTGCCTCAGCCTTCCAAAATGCTGGCCCAGCAAGGGATGGTCCCCCCAACTTTTTTTTTTGAGACAGGATCTTACTTTGTAGTTCAGGCTGGTCCTGAACTCATTGTATAGCAGGCCAGCCTCAAACTCACAGCAATCCTCCTGCCTATGCCTCCTGAGTGCTGGGATTACAGGTGTGAGCCACCACGCCCAGCATTGTGGTATGTGGTTACTGGGGATCGAACTCAAATGAGTTCTCATATCTCTCGTACTTGAGCTTGCCAGGCAGATGCTGGAACCACTGAGCCAAATCCCCAGCCTGGGGATGTGCTTTTTGAATTGTTTGTATCATAAGATTTAAAAAACTTAATCTTACATAAGATTTGATTATTTAATGGATTAAATATTGCAAATATCTCCTTAGTTGATCAGAACCTACCACCTCTTTAAAATAGGAACTTAATTTGGCCTCATATTAATCTTTAACAGAACTGTTTAATAGTTAATGTTCATCCTGATCTGTTTCTATATTCAGGAAACCTGGATTGGAAGAAATGAAGAGAAACAAGATTAATTCATTTTGCCCTTTGAGCTTTATTTTTCCAGAAATACATCTTAAAATAATTACTGCAACTAATATCTAACATAAAAACATTATTTCTTTTACTTTTTTTGTGGTGTTGGAAATTGAAAGGAAATACTGTTTTCATACTTGTTAGGTTAAAAGTTTTGGGTGTAATTTGATATTTTGACAAGGCTTTCAAAACCTTTATTTTATATAGGAAAAAATTAATTTTAGGCATAGTAGGACTACAGTCAATAGGATTAGAGTCTGTAGGACAGTTATCCTAACTTTATTCTTTGAGAGATGAGGTCTTAACTCTGTTGCCCAGACTGGCATTGAACTCCAAGACTCAAGCCACCCTTGTGCCTCAGCTTCTCAAGCAGTTGGAACTATAGCCATGGAAACTTTTGCCAAGCTTCAGCAACCCCCTCCTGTTTCCCTGCCCTTCTCCCTTCCTCTCCTCCTCAGTTTTGGGATTGGGGGTTATGAGCTATGTGCATGTTGTGCTGGTGATCTGCCTATGAGCTATAGCCCAGCCCTACCCTATCGTCCTCCTCTTTCCTGCCCTCATACTTTTGGTGCTGGGGATTGAACCCAGGGTCTTCACACTGAGTTACACCCCCAGCCTCCTCTTTTTTCCTTTTTTTCTTAGGTTTTTGAGACAGGGTCTCTCGCTTTGTGGTTCAGGCTGGCCCTGAGCTCAGCCTCAAACTCACATCACAGCATACTCGTGCCTCTGCCTCCCTAGTGCTGGGATTACAGGTGTGAGCCACCACGCCCGGCACTGTGGTATGTGGTACTGGTTGCTGCTGGGCGTGAGTATCCACACTCAGTATTGTATGTGGTTAACCCGGTATCAAAGCTGGGTCCTTGCACTTGCAAGACAGGTGCTGGAACCACTGAGCTAAATCCCTGGTCCCCTCCTCTCTTTTCAAAAAACATTTGAGACAATGTCCCTAAGTTGCTGAATTGCCCCACTGGGGATACTCTGAGTGCCAGGATAACAGATGTGTAACATGGCTCATGTCTCATCCTAACTTCTAACTGAATGGTGTCTTGAGATTGCTCTGCCAGGGTAAGATGACAATAGCAAATAAAAAATGTTATTTTTGTAAGCATATTTTCCAGTCTAGATTTTAACTTCCTGTCAATCCGATGTGTTCATTTATGTCCATGCTGTGTCCATTCTAGACAGGTAGGGGGATTGACATGTGAGACCCCTCTTGGGAACCGATACAGGAGAGGAATCAAGAAGGCCTTGGAGTCGAGTGGTGTGGTAGTGACCTCTGCGCAGGCATGGGCTGGGGAGAGGTGGGCAGGAAGGTATTTGTAAGAGAAGTGGTTGGGGCAGCACTGCACTGGCCCTCGGCGCCTTGGCTGAAACCTATCACTGTCATGATTGACCAGCAGTTGTCTTCCTAGCTGGGATTGTGCTGCAGAACAGAGAGTGGGTGCTGCACCTGCTTCCTGGTGACTGGTGTATATGTGAAAGTGATTTTTTAAAATGGAAAAATGAATTTATTTTGAATTTGTCCAATTGGGAGGGCAGCTACACTGCTCCCCAGGTTTGTGAAGCCTAACAACAAACATTAGGTTATTAGTAGTTTTGTAAATATATAATCATTAAATTATAGAAGCCATGACAATTTTTCTTAAGCATTATTTGAGGCATATTCTTAGTTTGTAGATGTGGAAATTGTAAAGAAGGCTAAGTAACTTGCTCAAAATACATAGCCAGCATGGTGGTATGTATATTGACCTCCTTCATTAACCAGTAGCTGGGTATGGTACATGCCTGTAATACTAGCAATATTGGGAGGCTGAGGTGGGAGGATCACAAGTATGAACCCAACTGGCTGGTGAACAATATAGCAACTTAGTGAGATCCTGTGTCAAAGTAAAACAATGAGAAAGGGCTGGGATGCAGCTCAGTGTGAAGCTTTGGACTCATTCCCCACAGCCCACAGTCCTACTCCCGTTTTCCTTTTTATCAGCAGATACACAGGGAAAGTCAGTGAATGGTCCTCGGCTGGGCTGGGCTGTGCAGAGGGCAGGGCGCAAGGAGTGAGAGTGCCTGGTAGTCCTTGACAAGTTATAAGTGAGGCTGTGATGACACTGCCCTGTTCCTACTGGCAAAAGTTATGCTGAGTGGCTCTTAGGGTGTAGGCACTCCTCAGCAGAACTGTAAAGGTAATGCTGGCCCCAGAGCTGCTTCCTGTGAAAGAGGCCATTGTTGGCTTGGATCTGGAGGCACGGTGCATTGTTAGGAAGTGTGCCCCACTTTGCCAGCCTCTCAAGCTGGCAGAGTCCTTGGGCTCCTATTTGTCTTCTGTGAAGTAGGGGTAAGAGCAGTTGTATCTATCTGGAATTATGTGGTAGGTGACCACTGTGGACCAGAGGGACTCTAATAAATTTCCCAGTCTGTAGGGGAGCTGGGCAGGTGTAGGAGGGAAGGGCATGAAGAGGATAGAGCCAGGTTGTCCCTGTCTGCCAGATTAGAGCTATGTGCAGCAGGTTGTGTGGTACAGAGCCTCAGGAACTCACAGCTTTTCAGGATCCTCAGCCTATAGTCCTACTCCCAGGTGATGCGATAGTCAGATTGTGTGGGAACCTTGGGCAGGAGGCAGTATCAGAATGTACTGAGTGTTAGGGTAGGTCCCTTAGGACCGTTTGTTTCAGGAGGATGAAATGGGTGTCATCCTCACCTGTCTTGGGGGTCCTGACTAGAGACTGTGGAACCTGCTGGCAGAGGCACCCAGTGTTCTGCTCTCTACATGGGGAGTTTGGTTGTTCTTTTGTAAAGTGGGAACTATCTCCAGGGAAGCATTTCTTTTTCAGCCTTAGTCTAATTATGAGGACATAAACTTCCTGTCTCTAGTTTCTAAGTAGAAACAACATTTAGGAGACAGTTCCCTGGACATATTTGAAAAGCCTTTAGTATACACATACTGCCACGCCCCCGCCGATAAGGCGTGACAAAATAGGGACTGGAGTCCTGGGCGGAAGACCCCTGTGCTTGAGGCTTGAGGCTCCCCGGGCCTAGAGCCTAAGTTGAGTATGCTTTGCCAGGAGGCGCACAGTTAGCCCAACAGTATGTAAAAACAAGCCACTTTCTCCCTTCTAAACTATTCTGTTTTTCCCTGTGAACTGTTCTGTGCGTTCTCACCAAACAAAAATAACATAAGCAGAAAACACCTTATTAGACATAATAGTTTCAGCTGAAATAAAAATAACATGGCCACCTGACAAAAATACATCAACAAGGGGTCGGGGAGTTAGCTCAGTGGTTCCGGCGCCTGTCTCGCAAGTGCAAGGACCCGGGTTCGATTCCCCAGTAACCACATAACAATACTGGGTGTGGAGACCCACACCCAGCAGCAACCAGTACCACATACCACAGTGCCGGGCGTGGTGGCTCACGCCTGTAATCCCAGCACTAGGGAGGCAGAGGCAGGAGGATTGCTGTGATGTGAGTTGGAGGCTGAGCTCAGGGCCAGCCTGAACCACAAAGCGAGACCCTGTCTCAAGAAACCTAAAAAAAAAAATACATCAACAAGTACAAAAAAATAAATTAATGCTCACATAAAATCTATGGGAACAAGATTAAAGAAATAACAAAGATCCATTTCCTTAGAAAAGTTGTGTACAAAACACACTGATCTATAAAGATTTTAATGGTCATGAGAAAATCATCACTGTCTCACACGACCTTACACAATGTCAAAATGATTGATCACTGTTCTGTTTCTGTTCTTATTTTTTCCTTGAACTTTTGTTAACCTATAATAATCACCCTTATTTTACAAGCCAAAAAATCATGTATAAAAAAAGGCTTCACTTCAGTAAAAATTACAACAACATCACAACCTCTCTTGTGTTCGTGTGTTGTCTGTCCATTCCGACTCCGTTCATTCCTGTCTTCGGCGATCCCAGGCCCTACACCACAAACAGTCGCCAGCAACATACTTTACTGGGTGCCAGGGGTCAAAGAGAACAAGTGAGCTGGAGAGGACTGAGGTGAGTGCAGGGACAGGATCGCCAGTCACCTGGTATAAAGCATCTTTCTCACTTCGATTTTATCAACATAAGGCTAGTGGGAATCTTCTATAAATTAGTGAATAGTCATTAGAAAGTAGTTTAATTTTTTTTGGTGGATAGTTTCTATTTTGATTTCTTTGTATGCAACCAGGTAAAGTGGGATGAAAACAGTGCAGATTTTACCGATGGCAGCTGTAGATAGTGGCCAATATCTTTTCATAAACCATTTATTTGTACATTATTTCAGATCTTTCTTTTTATTTATTTATTTATTTTTTGAGACAGGGTCTCGCCTTGTAGTTCAGGCTGGCCCTGAGTTCAGCCTCAAACTCTCATCACAGCAATCCTCCTGCCTCTGCCTCCCGAGAGTTGGGATTACAGGTGTGAGCTACCACGCCCGGCACTGTGGTATGTGGTACTGGTTGCTGCTAGGCGTGAGTCTCCACACCCAGTATTGTATGTGGTTACCAGGGATCGAACCTGGGCCCTTGCGCTTGAACTCATTATGTAGCCTAGAGTAGCCTTGAACTCACTGCAATCCTCCTGCCTCAGCCTCTGAAGTACTAGGATTACAGGCATGTGCCGCTACATCTAGCCTTTTTTTTTGGAGACAGGGTTTTTGCTTTGTAGTTCAGGTTGTCCTTGAAATCACTATGTAGCCCAGGCTGGAATCTCATCTTGTGGACATCACCCTGCCTCAGCCTCTTGAGTGCTGTGATCACAGGCATGTGCCAGCCTACCTGTTAACTTTACATATTCCTGAAAGATGATTTTTTTGGGGGGTATGGAAATCATATTGAAGCTGAGTATGGTGGCATACATCTGTAATCCTAGCACTTTAGGAGGCAGAGGCAAGAGGACTAAGTTTGAGCTCAAACTGGGCGGTTTAGTTACTTAGTGAGACTATCTCAAAATGAAAAATTTTAAAAGGGCTGAAGATGTAGCTCAGTGCAAAAAAACCAAAAAAGTAGATGGGACAGACTAGGCCTGGTGGCACATACTTGTTATCCCAGTACTTTGAAATTCAGCCTGTACTACAGGGTGAGACTTTGTCTATAAAAAGTTGATGGCTGCCAGGTCACAGTCAGGGCAGGAAGTTCTTCCTGCGTCCTTCTGGAAAAATTCCACCTTTAAGGTCATGGTAATAGCGATCCATACCGTTCAGTGTTTCCTGTGTGCGCTGGGCTGCACACCTGGTGTAAATGAACCCCAGTCCAGCCTGCACTGGCTATGGCTGGGGTGTCCTGCCTCTGAGCAGGTCTCACTAAGTTACCCCAACTGGCCTAAACTTGCAACCCTCCTGCCTCTGAGCAGGTTTCACAAAGTTACCCCAACTGGCCTAAACTTGCAATCCTCCTGCCTCAGATTTACAAGTCACCAAGATTATAGGCCTTCACCACTGTGTCAGGCCAGCTTGTTTAATCTTTACCAAGCAAGTATCATTCTCTTCTTTCACACCAGAAGGGGAGGCTTGCAGACATGGAGATGTGTGCCTGAGGGTCCACAGCTCATGTGCGCACTGGGGTCTGAACTCTGGGTGTGAGTCCCTTCTACTTACTGGCAATTAGCATCGTGAGGACAGTGGCATTTTGACGGCAGGCAGGCAGGCAGGCAGGCTTTCTCTGTGTCAGCAGTATCAGACAGATTTTGGAAATAAAAATAGGCGAGAGTGCACTAAAGTTCACTTGAATGAGCTGAGTTCAACAGATGGTTGTTATCTTCAGTTGTCTCACCAGAGCTGTTTTCAGAGCCACACCCAAATCTGTTTCTTAGAGGCTGAGTCAAAGTGAGAAATCTCCCTGAAAATTAGTGCTGTATGTGTTGTTTTAGATAATGCAGAAATTTTTTTTTTTTTT
>PVIR01025708.1:0-10305 GCA_004026965.1 Petromus typicus | reverse complement strand
AAACCCGGGTCCTTGCACTTGCAAGACAGGCACCGGAACCACTGAGCTAACTCCCCGGCCCAATGCAGAAATTTTACTTAAAACATAAAACAGCAAAACAAGATGGGCTTATAATAGAAAGGTATTTATTTTTGATTAATGCATTTTAACTTTTAGTTTGTTAAACTTAATGTTCTTGAAATTTTTTTTAATGTTTTTTTTTTTTTGAGATAGGTTCTCACTGTGTAGTCTGGGGTGACCTTGAACTCATGGTAATCCTGCCTTAGCCTCCTGAGATGAGAGCTTTGATCATAGATGTGAGGGACTATATCTTACCCTGTTCTTGAAGTTTTTGAAATATATTTTTAGCATGTTATTTTTGTGTTCCTTTTTTTTCTCTTAGTCCTGGGGAATCAAACTTAGGACTTTGCACTTGCCAGGCAGGCGTGGTGCCACTGAGCTACATCTCTAACCTTTTTCTTTTTTTTGAGACAAGGTCTCGCTTTGTAATTCAGGCTGGCACTGAGCTCAGCCTCCAACTCACATCAGCAATCCTCCTGCCTCTGCCTCCTGAGTGCTGGGATTATAGGCGAGAGCCACCACGCCCGGCACTGTGGTATGTGGTACTGGTTGCTGCTGGGCGTGAGTGTCCACACCCAGTATTGTGTGCGATTACTGGGGATCAAACCAGGAGCCCTTATGCTGGCAAGACAGGCGCTGGAACCACTGAGCTAAATCCCTGGTCCTAGCCTTGTTATTTTTATATTCATATTCATATATATTTTATATATCAGATACGAAATAATAAAAATATACACTTTTCAGAGCATCTGCTATGGTGCTGGGCATTGTGCTACATATTTTACACTTACTATTTCTGCCCCTGGCCCCTGTCCTCTTCGAAGCCCTTTATGTTATGAGAATTGAACCTGGGACCGCATGCATTCCAGGTAAGCACTCTACCATGAGCTACAGAGTCTGTCTGTAACTTAAAAAAAATTATTGAAAAAGAGTCTTACTAAGTTGTCAAGGCTGTCTTCAAACTTGAGATCTTCCTGCTTTAGCCTTCCAAGTAGCTTCATTCAAGTAGGATTATAGGTGTGCACTACTGTGCTTGGTTCCACTTCTTTTAATCTGGGGACATGTGACTGAGTACATTTTATCATAGATGAGGAGACTGTGGCACACAAGATGATGAACTTTTTTTTCTCACGGCTGCCACTTGCAGATTGTGAAGTAGAAATGGCAACATGGGTGCATAGGAAGATGAGGGGAGATGCCTGCTTCTGGATTGTGGGAAGAGGCTGATGGCAGGGAGATGAGGAGGCATCCTCACTCAGGGTTTGCACTGGCCTGCGTCCCGATGTGGAAGTGTTAGTAATAGAGACCTTGACATTAGACAAAGCGCACAGCGTCTGCCACAGACTGTGCCATCTCTTTCTTGGAACATTTTATTCTCCCAGCATCCATGATGCAGTAACTTTCTCTTTAAAAGCAGAAAATGGTTTGCAGAGGTGAATGTGCAAAATGTTGAAATACTTGTTCATTGAAAAATAAAATTATAGATGATACTCTGGGATAAAAAGCCAATGACTGAATCATTTTTTCAAGCCTACAAGTATAAATATACATATCAGGATCTGCAGACAAAGGAAATTCATAGCCCCATGGGAAGTGTTCCAGTTGTAAATAAACATGGAAAGAATTCACCCTCCCTCTAGTCAGGGAGCTGCTAATGAAGCAGAGGCCTTTTAGTGAGCAAGGCATTTCAGTGGTGCAGCTTATTCCCTCACAGTAGATGTGAGCCTGGAAGGGAGTGCCTCCACGCCTGAACTAGCCCGTGCCAAGTCTCCTCACATGCTAACAGGAGCCTACTGTTGTCACTTGTGCATGGAGTAGCAGTGGTTTTGGAGACATCCTGATCTCACATTTCACTCTGTGACTCCTTCTTGAGCTCTCACTGTGGGCAAAGCCCATGAGCTAGGATATTCCAGAGGGTGCCCACTTCTGGGATGTGTTTTTGCTACATTTGTTGAGGGTGCTTTTCATGTTTATTGGCTTTTAAACCATGCCATAGCTGGGCAGGGTGCCATTCATGTGCAGTGCCAGCATTCCGGGAGCCTGAGCAACTTAGTGCCTTAGCAATACCAGGTTGTAAAATGAGACAATGTTAAAAAGGTTGGTGATGTAGTTTAGTTGAAGGTCTTAGGTTGAATCTTCAGTATCTAAACAAAAACAAAGAATAAAACCATGCTGTAATTTGGTGAGTAGAGTTCTGAACTGTTATGTCGGAATCCTTCTGTGGTGTGTTCTGCTCCTGGAACCCCCGCAGAGGCAAACCTTCTCAGTAAGCAGAGAACTCTTACCCAAGGCCTAGCTGAGCACAGGATCTGGCGTCTCTGGGAGGATGCCAGCCTGGGGCCAGAGTGGTAGACCTCCGAGACAGCTGGAAGCGCCTGGGGAAGGATGCACTGTTAGCTTACTTGATCAGCATCCAGTGAGAGGATAAACTGCTGATGCTTTGAAACTTGCACTGGTTTGGCTGGTGGAGAGAATCTCCTCACAGACCAGAGACTTTCAGTGTGCCCTGGGGCTGTCAGACTTCCTCCTTGACTCCAGTGTGTTGGTGCTGCCGGCCACCAGGGCTTTGTAGTGTCCCTTTCCTACTCCTGCTTTCCATGTTGCTTTTTTCTGATTTAAAAATCTAACTTCTGAATTGAGATCTGCAGCCTTGTAATTTTCATTTTTAGTTTGAAAAGCACTTGTGTACAGACAGATAAGTCTTTTTACCTATTTTATTGCTTTCTCTCTCTCTCTTCTTGCCTTCCTTTTCACTGGGATTAAACCCATGGCCTTGTGCATTTCTTGTTTTAAATGAAGAGGTGATACTGAAATTGTAGAATTTCCCTCTAATCCAAATTAGTACTTAAAAAATTGAACAAGTGAAGAGCTATTGACTTTAGTTTAGATAAAATAATTTTAGAGAATTTAACTAAAATTCCTGTTCTTTGGAATTAATTTGTTGAGTATTTTTTATTGATAAATGTTTTATTCTGTTCTAGGTGTTTGAAAAATGACAGTTTTATTAATCAGAATATTCAGTAACCTAAGAGCTTTCTGTTTTGTTGGTGTGTTAGAAATTGGCCTATTTCCCTAGAACCCACTTTGCATCTTCCTTTGAGTCGTGGAGCAGACTTGACAGACAGGACAGAACAGTGGGCTCCCTGGCCCCGGGAAGGTGTTGCAGGTCAAGCGCTGCTGTGAGTAGAGCTGACCACAGAGGATCCACTCAAGCCTTACCCATGGTCGTGCTCTCCTGTTGGAGCCACTCCTGGAAGGTGTCTGGCTGCGATTTGAACTGGCTGACTCTGGAACCCCTTCCGTTATATCTTTGGCTGAGCTGTGGCGGGTCAGGGCTGTTCATTCACACTGACCAGCTGATGTCAGTGAGTGTACAGTGGACACAGCTGTTGGGACTGCCCACCTTAGTATAGCAAGTGGTGTGTTCTTGGCCAGTAGGTCAGGGCTTGCAGAGAGGAGAGGTTGACAGACACTGCTTAGCAGATCTTGGCCTCTGTTACTGCTGTGCATCTGACTCTTCTATAGCTGCATTGCAGTTTTAACACCTTAAATTACTGGCCATTTTCTTGGTTGCTTTTCTTGTTGCTGAGACAAAATACTCAACACCCAAAGTTAGAGAAAGATTTATTTGCCTCGTAGTTTGTAGAGCTTTTAGTCTATAGCTGGCAGAGCAGCAGGCAGAGGCATTAGAGGGGAAAGTTTGTGACAGGAAGAAAGCAGCAAGTAAGAAACAATAAGCAGTGATCCTTTTTCTGTCTCATATCTAATCCGGGCTCCTAGGTAGCATTCACTCCTGTGGTGGGGCAGCCTTAGTCCTAGTATCACACCATGAATCAATCCCAGCAGTACACACCATGACCCAGTCCCTTCTAAAAAACCCCACCAGACTGCCATGAGGCCTCTGGAGGCTGAGGCAAGAGGATCATGCATTCAAGACCAGTCAGAGCTACATAGTGAGTTTAAGACCAGCCTGAACTGAACAACACAGTGAGACACTGTCTCAAAAAAAAAAAAAAAAGACTGCATGAGGCTTTAGGGGAACATCTAGATATAGTAACACCCATGGACTGTATAGTATTATAATTAGTAAACTACTATATTCCCCTGATATGACTCTTCTTTTTTTCTTTTTTGGTACTGGGTTTTAGCCATCTAGGGGAACTCTTACCATTCCTAACTCATTATTTTGAGACAAGATCTTGATAAATTATCCAGGATGGCCTCAAATTCATGATTTTCAGCTTCAGCCTTCCTAGTAGCTGGGATTACAGGTGTGTCCTCCCTCAATCTGGCTTGGTATTTTTTTCCAAGAAAGCAATCTCCTCTTCCTGGGTATTTATCTAGATGGCAGAGTACCCCATCACATTGATGGGAAAGTACTGCTACCTCTGTCTGTTCACCCTGTGCCTCCAGACCTCACTGGGTGGTGCTGGGCCTGTGGCTCACTATGTCCTGCACTCTCGGCTGTAAGGTCCTGAGGCCTAGAGGCCTCCTTTTCTCATTTACCTTCCTCTGGGGGTTAATAAGTCATCCCCATGAGTCAGCTGGAGGCAGATATAGCCACTTTTGTTTTGCCTATCAGTTTTGGGAATTGACGTAATTCTTAGAAACTTAAAACTGTGCCAGTTCACAGACACAAAACCCTACTTGATAAACAGACCATCCTTTTGCAGTCTGGTATTTCTTCGCAAGTGGAGAACTCAAATTTGGAGTCGGTTTAGTTCATGGCTGTTTCTGTCCAGAGTCTCTTGGGTCATATGTCATTGTGATTGCATAAAGCAAAGATGTGGGTTTTCTTACAGCCAGGTCCCCTCCATCCAAATTGAGGGTAGGATTAGCATCCTAATCCTTATAGCATCTAAAATGCTACAACTGGAAATGTGTTTGTTCTTTATATTGGAGGGGTTTTTTGGTGACAAGGCCTAGCTTTGTAGTCTGGCCTGTCCTTGAATTTGCTTTGTAGACTGGGTTAGACTCGAACTCATGCTCCTCTCTTAGCCTCCAGAGTGCGAGGATTACAAGTGTGAGCCACCATGTGCAATGTATTGGTCCATTGGTCCATACATGGACTTATGGGAGGCCTGTCAAATGTCAGCTATGTGTGCACAGTATTGAGTAAGTCTGTCTGAATGAGTTATTCCTAGAAGGGGAAGACAGTGAGTTTCTCTGGTTCAGGCCTTACTCCAAGCCTGTTACATGTATCTAATGTACACAGTACTGTGAGATAGCACTGTAATTGCCTCACACTGCACATGAAGAAACTGAGGAAGTTAAGAGAACTGAGGACCTTAAGAGAGTTTCTTCAGGTCACAGGGCCACTCAGTGGCTAAGCCTGGAGTGTCACTGTAGGTGGTCCAGACCTGAAGTTTGCTCCAATAGTGGTGCTAAGTGCTTTGGACAGAAAGGAAGCACAAAACCCTCTGGTGTCTTGGGAGAGCTGAGAGTGGGCCACTCGAGATGGTCAGGGAAGCTGAGGCCTGAATTCAGAGGTGAATTGTGACCTGCAACCTGAAGAATAAGCAGGTGAGGTCAGTGTGTTCCTGGCAGAGAGAAGAGCAGGTCTAAAGGCTGAGCAAGTGGTGGGGATGTGGATGTAGCTTAGTGGCGCAATGCACCTGCCTGGCAAGCCCAAGGTCCTGAGATCTGTCCCTGGTATCACAAAACAAAACAAAACAAACCTCCCAAAGCCCAGGCTGGGCAACTTAGTGTGACCTTGGCTCAGAGTTAAATAAAAGGACTGGAGGTGAACCTCATTATGAAGGGTCTAGGTTAATCCCCAGTACCAAAAATGAGGCAGAAAGAGGAAAAGGGCGGCAGTTAGCATCTGGCTTTATTTCCTTTGCATTTGAGAAGTTACGCAAAATCAGTCTGTTGCTCTGTGGCCTAACTGAAGGCTTTCCCCTTCTGCCTAGTCATACCATTTTTGTTTCAGGTGCACTATTTTGGTGAATTAAAAGCTTATAAAAATTAATGTAGTTTGAATCATGTTTTTCCTTGGTCTAAATTCAGTGTTGGCATTTCTGTTTTTGTAAATTAATTTTCATGATTTTTCTTCTCAAATATTTCTTAGAATTATTGTTTCCCTTGCAATTCTTTTAATTTTTTTTTTTTTGTCATTGTTTTTTGTGGGACCTGGGATCGAACTTGGGCCCTTTTGTTTTCAAGGTAGGTGCAGTACCCCTTGAGCTAAATCCCTAGCTCCTTTTCATTTCTGATACAGAACCCAGGGTCCTGTGCATGCCAGGTACTTGCTGTACCATACAGCCACATCCTGGATAATTTATAATGAACAGAAATTTGGCAGCACTTGGTTCCAGAGCCCAGAAGTCCAAGATCAAGATGTTGGCCCTGATGCTGCTCTTCTTTCATCACCCCTGATAGAAAGTTGTAGAGGAAGAAGATAGAGAAGAGGGGACTGAACTTACCCTTTGATAGTAGCCCCTGTGATGACAGCAGTTGGTTCAGGAGGAGGAATCCTCCTGGCCCAGTGCCCTTGTATTGGACCCAGTGGCACTATTGAATTGGGGTTAAGCTTTCAACACAGGCTTCTCAGGTGATGCCTTCAAGAATAGCAGTCTGCCACTGAGATCACTGAGATGGTTACAATGTGAGTTGACAATGCCAAGAGATTTGTGTGTCTGGCCAGTCGTCAGTCAGCTGTTAGTGTGATCTTCAGCACTTACTGTACACCAGGGAAGACACCTTTAGAAGAGTGCAACCCTGGTCTCTTGGTGCTAGGTAGGAAGTAGGGCTTTGCTGCCCACCCCGCTGTGGTGAGTGTCCTGCCTCCTGGTGTTGGTCATGCCTTCCATTCCGTAGCACCAGAAAGGAGGGCCCCACGTCCCTCTCCTTCCTCCTGGACAGGTACTGTGGTGCTAGTGGGCAGGAGTGCCAGTGCTATGGGTGAGATGAAAGCAGCACCTGTGCAGTGACCTGTGCCGGGACAGAGTTCACCAGCCAGAGAATGAAGGAGATGATCACAGCCCACACACGGCAGCACTCATTTTAGAGCAGAAGCTCTGAGGGCCAGGTTGGCTCATTGCATTGGCAGCAGTCTCTGGGGACCTGCATATTAGCACATGTGATATCAAGATAAGGCCCCTCTCCTGACACACCTGTGTGTGTAGATGAATAGGTTTGTTGGGAGCACAATGTGCTGTAAACCCTTGCTCATTTTATACCTCAAGTGATGGGTCATTATGTTCTTAATCACATTTTTATTTTTTGACAAAAAAAACTTTTTTATATGTTTCTTGGTACTTGTTTGCAGTACATAATTATTACATTCCTTGTGTGGAGTTGAAACGTGGACATGAGACGTCCCAGTTTTTTTGGGGGGGTGGTACCATGGAATGAATTCGGACCCTGTCCTACCCAAGGTAGGATGGTACTACTTGAGCTAAATTCTTGGCCCCAAAACTAGGATTAGAACTGGAATTTGACCCAGATATTCCTCTTTTTTCTTTTTTTTTTTTTCTTCTTATGGTACTGAGGATTGAACTCAGGGACTTGCACTTGCCAGGTGTTGCCAGAACCATTGAGCTAAATCCCCAGCCCCCCAGTTCTTTTCTCATCCCCTCTCCTCTCTTCTCTCTTCATTTCTCAATCCCCTTGCTATTTGAAGAGATCTATCTCCCTACTTTTATCATCTGTTGTTTAGTTTGATTTTTATTTATATTTTGGGTTTCTCATGTAAGAGAAATGGTGTGGTACTTAAGCTTGCATGCCTCATTTCACTTCACATCATGATATCAAGGGGTATCTTGTAAAAGTTGGTTTTATAAATAAAATTTAAAAATATGTATATACATATGCAAAATATGTCTACACACATTATACAAATAATGAAGTTGAGTTGGTCATCTCTGTCCTCTAGTCTTTCTTCTTTATTCAGTAAATGTGGATATTTTTCTTATTTCGCGCCTTTCCTCCCCCAACAATATTGCATTTTCTGTGTGGTTTGTTTTACATGACAATATAACCTTATTTTGTGGAAACCAGATCATCTAAAAATTTTACATGTTCATAATTATTTTCTAGCATGCTTTTTTTTTTTTCTTTTTGGTACTGGTGATCAAACCAAGGACCTTTGCATGAACTACATCTGCAGCAGCTTCCTCCCCTTTTCATGTTTTGGGAGCAAGTCACATTATAACTGAGGCTGGCCTCAAACTTCAGTCCTGTTGCAGCCTCCTGGATGCTAGAATTATAGGTGTGCACCATTATGTCCAGCTAGCAGAAGAACTTTTAAGACCACCACTCTGCCAACCTCATTACTTTTCAGGGAACATTTGGTCAAGTCTTTATAAAACATGCATATATATGCACACATATACATATGCATATATTTGGGGTCTTTTGTTTGTTTTTTTGTACAGGGAATTGAACTCAGCTTCTGAATTGACCTACATCTGCAGCCATTTATTTATTTATTTATTTATTTATTTATTTTTGAGACAAGGCCACACTTTGTAGTTCAGGCCGGTCCTGAACTCACTGTGTAGCTGAGGCTGGCTTCAAACTCTCAGTGATCCTCCTGCTTCTACCTCTGGAGTGCAGGGATTACAGGTGTAATTTTTAAAATTTTGAAAGAGGGTCTTTCCCGGGTTTCTTAAGTTGCCCAGGTTGGGTTTCAACTTGTGATCCTCTGCAAAAATTCCTACCCCCGCTGGGGGTTTTGACCAGCTTGAACTGCCAAGTGAGACCCTGTCTCAAAAATTAAAAAGAAAAAAAAGGGGGGCTGGGGATTTAGCTCAGTGGTTCCGGCACCTGCCTTGCAAAGGCAAGGTCTGGTGTTCAATCCCAAGTAACCACATACAACAGTGCTGGGCGTGGTGGCTTACCCCTATAATCCTAGCACTCGGGAGGCAGGGGCAGGAGGATTGCTATGAGTTCGAGGCTCGCTTGGGCTATATACTGAGCTCAGGGCCAGCTTGAACTACAAAGCGAAACCCTGTCTCAAAAAAAAAAAAAACCCCTAAAACTCAAAATTCCTGCCTCTGTTTCCTGCAATGCTGAGTCGCAGGTGTATGCCACCACACCTGGCTACCTTTGGGATTTTAAGTGCTTCTTGCCTAGCTCTCAAAGGAAGCCTGGAGCCTGGTGGAGTGCTGTGCCCTGTAATCGCACATGCTCAGAAGCATGAGGCAGAAGGATGGCAAGTTGCAGCCATGGATGAATTAGCAAGAACCTGTTTTTTGGGGTTTTTTTTTAGGTTTTTTGAGACAGGGTCTCGCTTTGTAGTTCAGGCTGGCCCTGAGCTCAGCCTGAAACTCACATCACAGCAGTTCTCCTGCCTCTGCCTCCCAAGTGCTGGGATTACAAGCGTGAGCTACCACGCCTGGCTCTGTGGTATGTGGTACTGATTGCTGCTGGGCATGAGTCTCCATACCCAGTACTGTATATGGTTACCGGGGGATCAAACCTGGGTCCTTGCATTTACAAGACAGGTGCTGGAACTACTGAGCTAAATCCCTGGCCCAGCAAGAACCTGTTTTAAAATTGAAGAAAAAAAGAAAAAGTAAAAGAGGGCAGCTGGAGCATAGCTCAGTGATAAGGCACTTGTCTGGCATGAGTAATGTCCTGGGTTTGATCTCCAGCATTCTCAGAAAGGAAAAAAGGAACCTGGCACCAGCTTCACAAAGTTCAGAGCTCTTAAAGTGGCTCAGGTTTCTGCCTGTATGTGCGTGGAATAGAGATGTGTGTCCTAACACACTTGGGTCTTGTGTCCCTCTCATCTTTAGCCCTAGCTGGCGTTACTTCAAAGCTTCCTTTTACCATTTGTCTTCCACAGGAACTAGTTACTCCATAGCTGGGACGATTCAGTTACTGACCATTAAATTCTGAAAAAAACTGCCTGTTTTTTTGTGGTATTTTAATCTTCCTTGCCTATAATCTTGCCGGACTTCCTCACTTACACTTCTCCCCTTAGAACAATAAATTAAAAATACAAATCAAACCATTGTTCAGCTAGCCACTCTCATAGCATGCAGTTTTTAGGGAGAGCTGGGGACTGGGGTGTGGGTCAGTGGTAGCTTGCCTAGCACACTTGGGCCATCCCTGGGGTGGGAGTTGAGAAGGAGAGTACCTGGGCTGGTGCTTGTTCATGGGCCACGTGAGGTAATGGATGCTACTTGAAATAGAACTTTGGATGAAAGCAGATTTTGTTAAAATTAGTGATGCAGAATGATTTTCATACTCCTTGTATGAAACCCCTTGTATTTTCATTTCTTTTTTTTTTTTTTT
>PVIR01025707.1:0-24638 GCA_004026965.1 Petromus typicus | reverse complement strand
CAAGGACCCGGGTTTGATTCCCCGGTAACCACATAACAATACTGGGTGTGGAGACCCACACCCAGCAGCAACCAGTACCACATACCACAGTGCCGGGCGTGGTGGCTCACGCCTGTAATCCCAGCACTCGGGAGGCAGAGGCAGGAGGATTGTGATGTGAGTTGGAGGCTGAGCTCAGGGCCAGCCTGAACCACAAAAAAGTGAGACCCTGTCTCCAAAAACCTAAAAAAAAAAAAAAAAAATTCAAGGTTTATATAAAATATTTTAAAATATATAAAAATTATAAACAATATTTAGAAATGTCCAATTCTTTTAGGGAAATATTTATAAATTAACAAATTAAATAATTATAAGGCTCCATAGTAGGATAAATCCCTGTCTTTAACATGCCAATGAGATCTTTTGAAGATGAGAGAAAATGATATAAAGAGAAAGGATAAGAATAGCCAAAAATATTTATTTGCCCCTCATTAATAAATCTCAAAGATCTACTATTATATGAACACAAAATTGTAACCTTACAGATCTTACCTGTAGTTGAAATATAAAATATCCATAGCTAAATGTATAGTTAAGACTTGGGTCTTGGTGGGAAGAGGCAGATCACTAGAAGCATGCTTTGGGAGGGTGTATCCTTTTTTAGTGTACTTTCTTGAGCTCTACTCTTTAGCTACCTTGAAGTGGACAATTTTGTCCCATCGTGCCCTTCTTTTCATGTGCCTGGTCTGGAAACAGCCCATCATGGACAGAATTCCCTGCAATCAGAATCACATTAAACCCCTCCTCCTTTTTGTTTTGAATGTTGGTTATGTTCCAATAATGGGGAATCAGAGCAACAAGGACAATTAGTACTGAAGAAGTGAGATCATTGCTCTGACTGTACTTGGAAATGTGGTTCAAAAACCCTTTAGAAGCCGGTTTTTCAGAGGAGTTTTAAAAAGTTGGAGAAACAGGCTAGACAGGTCTAAAATGTGAGCAGAACTTTACAAGCTGTTTGGGTGAGAAATCAGAGTGAGAATACTGACAGGAATGTGAACAGAAAAAGCTAGTCTCCTGAGGCTTCAGCTGGGAATGAGAAATGAATAAGAATGAGAGTTAAAGTAGAGTTCATGGATGACACACTGGCAAACAGCTCTTCTCTTCTCTCTTCCCATGTTCTATGACTGTACATCTGAGTTTAAAAGTTGTGCACTAATTAATCTGGCCATGAAAATTTCATAGAAGTCCAACATTCAGGCATTGTCATGGGTCCTGTAGATGACATTTAGCCAGTTATAGTGAGACTTGGGAGTAATGAAAAGATCATAAAGATCTGAAGCAGTTGAATTTTGGAAAGAATAGGAGCACATGTGAAGTTGAGGTAAAAGAAGATAGGGTTGTTCAAGGAATTACCATTCCTAAAAAGATGCACCAAACCATATTAAAGATGCATATATGGCATCTCCGTAATGAGCAGACCTCACTCATAGCAGTCTCTGGAATGCAAAATAGAAAACTCTTGCCATGGAAGAGCAAATCTCTGGGCTCCCTGTGAGATAAAGACTACCTCAAGATTTGTTCATCTGGGATTCATTTTAATGTGCCCAGCCATCCAGGCACTCAGAATAACTGCACCTTTTGTCCATGGGAGACCAGTTACTGCTTATCCTGGAAGATATTTATGTCATCCTGTGATACTGGTTTTTCAAGCATGTGAAATTCAGGAGTTGTGTGGTTATGGAGACTTCTACATAGACTTCCAAGGAAGGTATGGGAGGCCAGGAAATCCTGTCCCTTAGAGGACATTGAAGAAATACAGAAAAATACATAGTGGTTGTAATGAGAGAATGAAGACAAGAAGAATGTTCAATTTATGGTGGGGAAACATACAGACAGTGCATGGACTTAGCCTAAAGAGAGGCCATGTGGGTTGTACACAGGAACACTATAATGGTGAGGCTGAACAAGGTCTTTAGAGCTCACATTATGTGCCACAGATGTCAGACATGAACCTATAGGAAGGACTTAATGTTTTCCTTGCTGTGTCCCAGTCTTGTATCAATATGATTCTTTTCTATTTCTATATTTTCTGTCTGGAAATGGAATGTTTTCCATGTACCACTGTACAATGGGATTAGGTAATTCACATTTTCATTCTTATAGGATTTATCAGCTAAAAGTTTGTGTTGAGTCTCACAAGAGACTTTGGATTTGGATGCTTTAGCAATCTGAGACTGTTGAGACTTTTGGGAATAGATTATTACATTTTCACTTGTATGCCTGATAATATCATCGTGCTAGGCAGGATAATGACCTTGTTTTTGTTTGGTCATTAAGAATGATTTAAGAAGACAGGATTGGGAGTAATGTTGACAAGAGGTGAAATTGTGCTATTTAATCTTAATTTTCAACCTGACTAGATTAAGAGACACCTGGTGAAGTGGTGTGTTCCAGTCAATAGCGGATTAAGGCAGTCATGTTCATATGGCTTAAAGGGGTATTAGGAGCTAAGGCTCATTTGGAGGAGGTAGGTTATTAGGGCCTTACCTCTGGAAACCATGACTCACACTGACAGTCTTTCCCTTTCCTCTGCTTCCCAGGTTCTTTGAAGCAACCACCTTTTTTACCATGTTGTTTTGAACCAGTCATCCATGGACTGAACTACCTAAAAGCATGAGCGAAAAGAAATTGCTCCTTCTAACTTATGAATATCAAGTGCTTCTCCAAGCAATGGGAAAGCTGAGTAATATAGACACTTTCTAGACTGAATTTTGGCTCCTTTTTCTGCTATATTCATATACAGGTGTCATACCCTCCAGAACTTCATTATGTAACTGTATTTGAAGACAAGATGTTTTTTAAATGTGAGAATGTGAAAATAAGGTCTTTAGATTGGGCTGTAATTACTGAGTTTGACAATTTATATTCAAGTCCAAAACAATTTCTTCCCTAGAAGAGAAAATTTGATAAGAAATATGTGCAAATACAAAGAATTATGTGTGAAGACACAGGGTGAAGGAAAATATCTGCAAACAAAGGAAAAGAGGCCTCAAAAGATTCCATATATGTTTACACTTTGCACTTAAACTTTCAGCTGTTGCAATGGTGAGAAAATAAATTGCTGTCCTTAGATCCACTGGGTTGGTGGAATTTTGTTCCAGCAGCCCTAACGAATTAATTCAGACATTAAGGAAAATATTCTATTTTGTGGAAAACAGATGTATTTTACCTGTAAAGTAACTTTTTAAATGAGCTAAACTCTAAGTTTTTCAGACAGATTCTGCATCTCTGAGCAAAAAGAGAAAACTTGTATGAACGGACATAGAATTCATTATTGATAAATACACACATTTAAATGCAATATCCTCTGTATTCACTGTTGTTTCCTCCACAGGCAAAGAAAATGCCTCTCTGAGCAGATATTTATGCTCAACTGCTTCCCAAAGCAAATATATCCAGACAGCTACATTACAGATCGCTTGCAAGGTAAGTCATCAACTCAGCATAAAACTATAACACTTTGTCAATCCTTGAAACATTATAATGTTTTCTGAGAAACAGAGGGTTATTGAACATTGTCTAAAGCATATGAACAATCTTCATTTAAAAAATATTTATTTTATTAACTAGCAACAATTGGAATTGCATAATAGCATGGAGCACAATAATGCTATAATATACAGATACAATACGTAATGATGGAGTCAAGCAAATTAACATATGATCATCTCATATACTTATGATATGCTTTTATTGGGCCGAAACATTACACCTTGAGACCAACATGTTCCTTTTATCCTCACCTTTCAACCACAGGTAATGATCATTAATGTTTCTTTCGCTCTAGTTTTCTGAGTTCAGTTGTTTTAGTTTTCATGTGCAAGTAAGACCACATACTTGTTTTACTTTGCCTGGTCGATTTACTGAATATAATCAAATTCTGCATTCTTCAATGTATTTTTAAATATCTGATCATCAGATAAGGGATATTTTATGAACTACTTACATTCACTATTCATCACTATTCATTCACACTTCCAAGGTGTGCACAGAATGTGATGGATTCAAAAAGAAGAGGGATATATAAATTGATATCAGATAAAATAGAGGCTACTGTCCTATCTTTGATTTTGTTTTAAGAACAAAAAGAATCAATGAATGTTTTCAGGAAGGGAATGAAATATTCTGTTTTATATTTCAAAGAGATAACTTTGGCTTCTGAATAAGTTTGTATTGAAGAAACCAAGAGTGAAGATAGAGAATAATATAAATATAAAGTTTTCATAACAGCATATGAAAAATATGATTTTAGTTTTAATAGAGATGGAGAATGAAAAATAACAGATATCAAGACTGAAAGGGAAGGGTGGACTAGAGATATATCTCATGTATCTATGACTAGTAGAATTGTATTATGAATTTGTTGAGAATAATGAAGCAGAGGAATAAATGTACTATTTTGAATGAACCACAACTTTGCTCACTCTTTGCAGCCCAGTTTCATTATGTTTATTAGTAAATCAGATAAATAATTCAAACTAGCATCGATGTAACATGTAAAAAAAACTACAGTGTGCAGTGTTATCTGCTACCTAGCAACAACTGTCTACAGTGGGTTTTATTAACCTCAGTTTATAAATAGAAGACAAAGGTGCAGAGAATTTTACAGAGTGCCTACAAATACAATTAGCACGTTGCTCACCATGACTTCAACTCATGTATATTCCTTCTGAATGCTATCGTGCTCCCCTATTTCCCCCACCTCCCAGGTCAAATTGGAAAGTATTTGATTTAGATATGTAAAGAAAGTAAGAAATATCATCATACTTTCTTAAATTAACCTTATAAATAACCTCATCCTAAGCATCATCATTCTCTTTTTCTTTTTAAAAGGCTTACATTTTATTTTTTAAAAAAGAACTCACATATTTCTTAAGCATTGTCATCACTTATTTTCCAAAAGAAAAACATATATTGAGTATGAATAGGAAGAATATGTGGCACCAATTACTTTAAATAAGTTATTACTTAAAATAAAATTTTTAGATTGACTCCAAAAATGCACATACAGTGGTTGTGGTAGCTCATGCCTATTATCCCAACACTTGAGAGGCTGAGGCAAGAGATTCGTCAGGAGTTTGAGGCCAGACTGAACTACAGAGGAAGGCTGTCTTCAAACAAAGTGAAAGCATCGCTCAACTCTGGGGCTTCTTTAGAGCCCACCTCAATAAAATCATAGAATTCTATACAAAAACACCTTAATTCATACTTGTCATTCTACATATGCTGAAAGTACCTGAACAAGTATTTTTACATATATAATAGATGTAAAGATAAAGAAAATGAGAGAATAGATGATTGTGAAGAAGATTTTTTAAAAGACACACAAATACACCCTTTGTTTTATAACACCAGGCACTGTCAAACAAAATATTTTATGAATTTAACGAATCACTTGAAGAAAATTCCCTGTTTGAAAATAAGAAGATAGAACGAGAAATATCATATAATTCAGAGATTTCAGAATTTATACCAGAGTCATCAACTAGTTCAGAACTGATTTTCACTCGTGCTGTCTTCCAGTTCATGCTAGTGAGTTAAGAAAAGTAATCTCATCATAATATTTGCTGGGGCTTGAGAAATATTGTGAACCCACACCTACTAGTTACATTATGACAATTTTCAAGAAGGAGTTGAAATAAACTAAACAAGAATGAAGTAAACATTATATCTTGCACAAAGATTTGATCAGTTTTGTAACTAAAATTACACAGAGTAGCTTTCCTTTAACAATTCAAATAATAGTTACCGATGAATGTGTTCTTGCTAAAAATAATAATCTGTCAGGTGGTTAGTAAATCAGGAAACTAGATTTGCAAAATATCATCTTCACTTGCCTAATTCAACCAGAACTGTCTTATGCACACATACTGAGAGCTTGGTATATTAGTACCCAAGTTGTGTTATGCAAGAAAATAGCCATTATTTTCAGTGACTCTCTTCATAGTACCTTAACTGCTAAACATGTATCTACTGTCCTCATTCTTTATAAAATTAGGTCTCTAAGAATTGTAATATTTTAATTGTTATCTCTCATTTTGGAAAAATGTATTTTCAGATAGACATTGTAAGGCAAAAACGTGTAAGAAATATAGTCCCTCCTGTGTTTGAGTGGCTTACACATGCATGCATTTGATTGTGTATGCGTGCATGTGCTTCTGAGGCAGGGTCTACTGTGCAGTCAAGCGTGGTCTTGAACTCACCATGTCACCTAAATTGACCTCAAACTTGAGGTTATCCTGCCTCACCCTCCCAAGTGCTGAGATTATAGGTGTGAGCCCTTCTACCAGGCTGCATTTATTTGTATAACTTTACCAAAATATTGAGCAACCTAAAATTTTTCCCTTTTCCTGTGAGCGATTCAATACACCAGAGAAGATCTCCTGCCAGAAGCAGCCCCTTTCTGTCTATGGTTGCCAAGTGCTTGTCAAGTCTATATGTTCCTTAACTACTTCCTGTTTCACTTTCATTTATACAGAGAAAAGCAAGTATAGGTGTTGTTCCCTTGAATATATTTGAAAATACAGCCTTGCTTGAGGGAGAGTATTTTTTATATGTTGACATTTATTTCTTTTTTGTCATTTTGTATTTATAACATGTCTCCTTTTATTTTTATTGTCTCACTAATCTCTCCCCTCAGCAGATCTGTTATACTTTATTAGAAATACTCGACTTTTCCACAAAGGTATCTTTTTTTATATCCCTGTGGAGCTAAGTTGGCCTCAGTCATCCTGCAGCACATCAGCTTTTAGGGGATACAAATTGCAGTCGCTAGAAAACATGAATTCAATGTTTCAAAGAAATCTCTACAAAATATTCTATTGGAAACAGTCATGCTTAAATGTATGCATATCTTTTCAATCTTTCTAGCCACGCTATTTTAGTTTACACAAAACTAGACTTGTGTGTCTTTATCATCAGTCCAATCTTATACAATATACCATACGAAGTCTTTATAAGATAATTTGCATGTAGTTATATACATTCCTGAATATTTGACAATAATTTCAATTTCTTCTGAAATAAGCATTCATTGATTTTTATTTTTAGAAAATACATAATACCCCTTTCCCCCAAATGTTCCCCTAAAGTTTTACATTTATAAGGAAATCTTTATGAATGTATAAAGTTCATAACATATAACAAAATTTGTAAATACTCTCATTGTATTCAGTATTATATTATAATCAGTCTTTCTAGGGTTGCAATGTTTTATTAGAATGTCCTTATTAAAATCCTCTTTCTGGAAGCTTTTGGAAAGTTGTAATTGATAGTGAGCTCATGTTTAGATTTTCTTTTAATCAGGAAATATTTCATCTCCTACAAATTCATTCCAGAAAAAGTGTAGAATAAGCATCCATACTGGTTGGTGATGCTTGGTCTTAAATTAAGTTCTATTAAATAATTAATCTCTTATTTCATGTAACTATTCTAATATGTCACACAGCCTGTTGGAATAAGACTGTTTCATTCTCTTTGAGTAGAGAGGTCTCTTGACATGTCTTCCTGGAATAGCACTTCCTGTGGAATTAAATGTCTGTTAGTATTTTCTCTGTTATTGCTCACAATACACAGTATCATGTGGCTTAGAGTTTCTTTTTTACCTAAAAACAGATAATATTGGTTTTTAGGCATAGGAAACAACCTCTAACCTGCAACCATACTCTCTTCTCAACTTATTTTTTAGTTTCTTATTCTATATTAAATCATACATTGCAGAGTTGATAGGCAAAGACTGCCTTAGTAGATGAATGAATGAGACGATTCATGAGTGAAGAAATAAAATGTATATTATCACTCCAGAAAAATTAATTGACCTGACTCATAATTCCTTCTCTACCTCCTTTTCTCTGGCCCTGTTTTTCTCTCTAATCTCAACATTATAGATACTATTTATTTATTTATTTTCCAGGCCCAATGAAAATACCATCTAATCCAAACCTTTCCTGATTCATCCATCTAAACCATCTTCCTACTTTTTGGATTCCATGTAAGCCTATGTGTTTCTTACAAGATTTATTATATGACGTGTAAACCTAGTGAATGGCTATTCGTTTTTATACTTGACTGTTGTTCTTTTATTTTAAAAAATTTGTGCCTTTTCCAAATTGATTAAAAAAAAAAAAGAATGAGTTGAAGGAAATGAGGAAATGCAGTAGAGAGGATTATTGGAAGTAAAACTTGAATTTCAACTCTGGGGACATAATACTATAGCTTCTGTGGTGAACATATTGCACATAAATTATATCATCATTTCTGTGTATGAAATAATTCTCAGATGTAAACTATATATTCAGTAAAAATTGTAAAATACAATTAAACTCATGTGTAATTGTCATTTAATCTGCTTGTTTCTTATCTGTGCTTAATCAAGGTGTTATATCTTCATTTTATAATACTTAAAGTACGCCTATTTCTACAGTATCATTACACTGATCTTGCTCCCTTTCTCACTTTCTTCATAACATTTAATCTTTCTTCGAAACTAAATTTAAATAATTACATTCATAAAAGGCAAATTACTAGGACAAATTCATTATACAATTAGAAATTATGACAATAAGTCCACTTATAATACAGTCATATATTTTGAAATATTTTACTATATTAATTGTCTTACTGTTAATTTTAAAAATTCTTTTCACAGTGATAATGTATGTAGGTAGAAAAGATGGGCTTCATAGTACTTTTTTATTTCTCTATGCCTTTCTTGAGATTATGACTTTCCTGAAGGGAGAGAAAAACACGCCTTAAATCTATTACAAGCTCTTATTTTGTACATAGATATCTTGACATGGTCTGGTGTTTTCTGATATGATCAATCCTAATAAAATTTAATTTTTATAATACTCTTTCCCATTCCATTATCCCATTATTTTTTCTTAATACCCTGATATTACCTTTCAAAGATATATGTTTACCTTTAATCATTTATGTCTCTAGTCTCTTACCTCCTCCTCAAACCTCGCATGCTATCAGGAACTGTCTCGCTTAACCTTAAAGTTCATAGTTTCCAGTAGGTCCAGAGTAGGTACTTGGTTGTGAACCCTACTAGATACTCACCAAACCATTTTAAGACCATGATTATGAAAATACAGCAGTGGCTATGATATCAAATATATTAAAATTTACATTCATGAAAGAAAAGAATTTTGATCTACTTTTTACATATAGAATGTAACCTAATTTAGTGTTCAACATATAGAAATCCCCTCAGAAGAACTTTTTCAGTGTGAATCAACTATAAGGAAGAAAGTGAGAGACAGAGAGAGAGAGAAAGTTCTCAGACACCAATCTGAGCAGTTTCTGTTTTTATCAGGAAGAATTCAGTCAGAATGTGTTCCTCATGTTGATCATTTAGTATCTTAACTCAGGTTTTTTTTTGTATTAATTATTGTAAGTATTAATGACATTTGTAATTTGAATGGCATCCTCCAATTGTGGAGTTTGGGGTTTGTTCTAATTTGAGATTATAGATTACTTTAAGAACATGACAATAAGGACCACACTTTCCTCTAGAAAAATACATATAATAATATGTAGAATATATGTAATATGTAAATATATATAATATATATGTAATATATATATATATATATATATATATATATCTTCATGTAGTTGCTGGCCAACCTTGTCAAATACATATCTTGTGTAGGGGAGAATAAAACATGAAATATGTATCTACTGTAGCATCATAAGAAATAGTTACTGTTGTAATATGATGGACATCAGAGTAGGAACGTGCACTTCAGAAAAAATAAGATCAAGGCTCTGGGCTTCTGTCACTGCTTATTTTTCCTTCACCATTGAACCCACTGAGACCTGCAGAATTTTAGGGTTTCATGGAGAACACGAGGAAGATATGGGAAGGTGTAAACTTGACAACATGAGTATTGTTTTATCACCTACTTTCTAGCTGAATAATAAAATTAAATGGAAGTCCTTGTTAGTTTAAGCAGGAGAGCTCCTGTAGGTGAAAGCCAGGCTTTCACTGAAGTTCAGCCAGGCTTGCTGATCGTGACTCCACCTCAGCCAAAAGCAGGACTGCCTCTTCAATTAATCTACAACGACTCGCCTATGTGCATGCTTCAACCAATCCGGGACCTTCCGCACTTGTATATTTACACTCCTCTACCTTTTACTATAGAAGTAACTGTATTTTGCATTAAACAAGGAACAATTCTCGAAACGCTCCCGAGTCTGTGTGGTGACTGAGCACTCACCCTCCCGGTCTGGACCTCTGAACCTTATCCTCCATCGCGTACCACCCAGACGCCACGGATGACTACAAGCTCCTTTGGCATACATCTCAGAATCTGTCACCTTCACTTAGTGATTTTGTATGACTGAGTAGACACAGTGGTAAGAGTAAAATCTTTTATTACAGGATTTACCTGTAAGAATTCTGACTTGGCCATGTTTAGGAAATAATAAATAAATAAATGTTTAGGAAATAAATGCTGATTGTTGATTGTGGTTCAGCTTCTGGGGTTAGCTGCTGGCCACTCTTGGAGGCTGAAAGCTCAGTTCATCTAGAGCAGTGGGCACTGCGGGTGAAATAAATACTTGAAGCTAATTACTGTCAGTTTAAAAAATAACTGTGTGTACATCACAATACAATGCTTTTATTCATACCTAGCCTTCACTTGGACTCTGCAGCAGTACTGACAGGAAGTACTGAACTTAATGAGAGGAACTGGGAGGAAGTCCTCAGAGATGAGGGATGTGCTGAATCCATATCTGCCCAAGGAAGGGTTAGACCATGAAGCTCACAGTGCCATAGGGAAACAATGGATTTGTCCCTACTCTTTGATCTTTTCAAAGCACTAAAGGAGTAGTAGTTTCCAAAACAAGAGAACTTTGTGTGGTGAGCTTCTGGACACTCACTAGGTATCCATTTTGGGCATTTGTGGTCCATGCTCCTCCCACTTTAGCTGAAGCTCATTTCTCCATTGATATTCAAATTGTGCTCTTATAACTGAAACTTCTCATCCCATTTTGTCTTTAGGCAGTGGGAGTTTTCAAGCATTGCTTACACAAAGGCATTCTTATAGCTTTCCTCTAGACAGTCTTTTCATCAAATACAGTAAACCAACTAACTGAAGAAGATTCTACTTTCACTAGAATCTAATGGCAGGCACTGATAGAAAAGAATGGTTATTAGATGGTGGCAGTGTTATATCCTAATTACTACCAATTCTACATTTTTGTTCCAGTGCATTCTACACACACCACAAGGCTGAAACACTCTACTCCATTTGAAAGAATGTGGGGTTCAATTGCAAACGGTCCCCAGAACTCAAAGTCATCTGTTCTTTAGGATTATTGATGCAAACTACTTGTTTTCTAGCTTTATTACACCAGGTGTTGTACCAGAAAGTGTATAAATTGAACTTCACTAACAGGTGTAATGGGGGGGCACTTTTTACATGACAGAAGTAGTTCCTTGTTCTTCTATCTACTGCCTACATAACAATGAAAGATTTCCTTTTCCTTTCTGATTCTAGCTTAAAACCACACGTAATAGAAAGAAAGGCATGAGTGATTGCAAAAAGCCAGGAAAAAATTGGTACTATGATAGATGAGGAGGAAATTACTTATATTTTTGGACAACCTATTCACAAGAATTACACAATTCTACTAGAAATAATGTCAGGATTCATTAAAAGGGTTACACTGATTCATTTTAGCTCTGAACTTATCTTCTCCACACCACTCTGAGATACTTTAGTAAACTGAATGCGGTCACAATGTTGAGCCCTAATACATGAATACTGACAAATAATCCTTCACAAGCCTCCCAAATACAGTACAAGATAAATGAAGAAATAAGTTGAATGCACCTATCTTCCTTTTTTTTTTTTTTTGATTAAATGAAGCTTTACTTGTACATTGTACAGAAGATAATTCTAAATGAGGGCAAATAATTGGTCATTTAACAAAACAAAGATTCATCTCAACTAAAATCCCTAGTTTTTTATTTTATCCAGGGATAGCATGGTGTCTAGTTTCAAAATCATCAGGAAAACCTGTTCATTAATTTACAATCATAAAAGCAATAACTATTTGTCCTCTAGGTCCGAGGTTTCAAGTGGTAGCAAAAAGGCTAGAAAATCTTAATTTGGGACACCATAGAAAAATATTGAACTTGATAGTTTAATTGCATCAAATTTACTTTATCCTAGTTCTGAAGGTTTGAGATCTAGGATTAGGATACCCAAAAGGCCAGGATAATGAGGTCTCATTTTCTGATTTGCAGAAGGCAAATCATCATGGTAAAATATGTGGGGGAATACAAGATCAAAAATTCACTTACTTGTATGAGTATGTGGATGAATTACTCAGTGAAGTGTTTGATATCATGTCACTGAGTTCTATATGACTAACTGTTACAAAAATAAATCCAGTTAGACTGCCATGTGTGATACCACCAGAACTAACTTCAGACAGTCATATTAGACGCTGGAAATGTTATCTATAGATACTGACATTTTAGACGATTAAGTAAGGTTGCAAGAAAACTCATTAGCAAATTTAAATCTGTGAGTATGTTCAATATACACCAGGATCACTTCACTAGTTTGAGTATTCATGGCAAAAGATAATACCATGTGAAATTATTACCTTTGAAAATAATTCCCAACTAAAGTTTTCCCTATTTTCCTTTCTTTTACTATCATTTATTTTATGTTTAGTTTTTTGATAACAGGGATGTAACTCAGGACCTTGTGCTGCTAGGCAGATGTGAAACCACTGAACTACATCTCTGGCTTTCTTTTCCATTTTTAGAAAATAATATAAAGCTTTTTGCATTGAAATTTGTTTGAATTTAGAAAATCTCCTTTCTCTATTATGGCCAGATTCACAGTTATGTTCACATTTACAAAATAAACTATTGTGATGAGAGCTGCCAATACTACCACTAAAACAATATATTCTACAGCCTGATCACTTCAAAATAATGTCAACTGACTCTTCTATAAAAGCATATAGTGCGACAATGTTGACGTTCAAGAAGGAAGGGTAAGGCGAGGTCAGGTTTACATTCTTCTTACATAAGTTTTATTAAGTTCCTGTCAGGCTAGTGTACAGAAAGGGATTAATGGGTCAGTGAGATTATGCCTGTGGTTGCTATGTCCCTTAAAGATCATTTCCATCATTTCCATCAAACTTTCATTACAATGTAGCATGGCTGTAATTTAGGAGGCCTATCTTTTATTCTTATGTAACCATCTTCTTAGCACCTTGAATTTGCATAACTTATTCAAATGTTTTTTAATATTTTCATATCTATTAATTCACAGCCACCCTTTGAGCTTGACAATTACAGTCTTTGTTATGGTTTAAAAATTTGATATCCAGAAAATGTTGGTCAATGAATTAAACATGATTTGATGAATCAAAATTTATAATTCTGTGCTCTTTTCCTAAATTACATTCTTTCAAAATGACTTCATTTTTATATACAAAGAGCAAAATAAGTCTTACCTATACAATAAATACATGAATTACTATCCTCAGGAAACAGAAAAGATATTTATTCTTTACTAATTCGGGCTATAAACAAAAATGTCAGCATGGTTGAAAGAAAGCTTATTGAAATTTAACCTTCCAAATTAATATTGAATTACTATAGTCATTAAATTTGTGTACATGATATTTTGTTCATTATTTATGCCTAGATCATTTTAAAAATTGAACATTTTAAGTCTAAATACTAACTTCTTCTTAATTACTATTTACTGTTACTGATTATATAGTTCCATTCTTGTCTTCCTCCAACAAACATTACTAATGATGTGTAAAAAATGAAAGTCACCAAAAAAATATGTCCCATTTACAGAATCACAAGGCTAATATTTAAAGCACATCTATGTAAACAAAGGCTTTCGTTTGAGTGATTATGCCACAGGGACTTTAACTTAATTTCGTTTAACTTAATTCTCCTTTCCACAAAAGTGTAATAAGTATATATAAAAATCAGTATCTCCAGTCAGGAGAATAAGGTCAATTATATAATTAAGAATCTCTCAGGATTATAGACTTTGACACGGTATTTCACAATGCTAACATTTCTGGTTTTGGTTGAATGTAAATTGTTAGTAGAAATAAGTTAGTTCCTTTCTGTCGTAGCATTTTATTTTTTCATAACCATTGTTCCTACTAAGCCAATAACCAAAAATAATTGTGCTATTTGGTTTTCTGAGTAATTCAGACATCTGTCAACTAATTAGGCTTTTTGAAAATACAGTTGTAATTAAAGCACTGTGTACTGAGGGGTTAACATCTTAAAACTCATGGCTTTGAGGACACCTGTAAAGTTTCTGTAAACCTGCAGCACAATGAGACTCCACACAATAAAAATGTGAGAATTTACAAAATGTCATCAAATGCTTGTGGCCCACTTCTATAAAAAGCATGAATAATTCACAATACTATATATGGAATTAGATTTTGCTGCCCCGATTCCATTTAAATAAATGTGTTTATGAGTCACCAATTTCATTTTCCTCTACTTATAAGTGGTGACCTTTCACTTATGAGCTGAAAAGCAATCAACTCTGGGTATAGAATGAGATAAAAGAAAATAAATTTAAATATTTATAGTAAACAGTTAGGATGGCATGTGCATTAATGATTCCAAACACACTTTTTGTTCAGAGGAAGAAGATGAATAAAGTCTATTCACTCCACAAATATTCACTGACAAGTTACCATGTGCCTATTCAAATATGCTACATGGTTCCAATGGAAATTAGACAGTGGAGTATACAGAGAAATGATAGACAGTAAAATAATGTTTAAGGTATTTTATTTTAACTTTTCATATTTAAAATGTATTTTCATGGCAAATGAATGATAAAGTTCTATATGTAGCAACCAATATTTATTAAGGTGATTTGGTAGGACATATATTCAAAAACAGAGTTAATAATGTAGACTTGTAGAACCTCTGTGGAGATCAGTGTGGAGATTCCTCAAAAAACTAGGATTGAAGGTCCCATTTGACCCAACCATCACTCTCCTAGGCATATACACAAAGGAATTAAAAGAGTCATTTCACAGTGACATATGGGTACCTATGTTTATAGCAGCTCAGTTTGTGATTGCTAAGTCTTGGAAACAACACAAATGTCCATCAACTGGAGACTGGATAAAGAAGATGTGGTTCTTTTATAGAATGGAGTATTACTATGCCACTAAAAATGATAAGATTGAATCATTCACACACAAATGGATGTACCTTGAGGACGTCCTCATCAGCAAAATAAACAGGTTACAGATGTGTAAATATTATATCTTTTCTCTGATATGAGAATATGAAGTTGTAAATGAGTTGTAGTGTGTATAGTTGATATTGTGAAGTAGAAAATATTTAAAAGGAAAGAATGTAAGGGTAAATAATGAGGGAAAACCGAATATGGTAATAATAAAGCGAAAAGAAAGCAAAGATTGTGTATATTGGGTGCAGGAGGGATGCAGGGAGGTGGGAAAAGGGAAAAAATGAGAATCAAGTCATGTCATATTGTGGTACAAACCCTTAATGTTGAATGTGATTATCATGTGTATTCATAATGTACCAATAAAGATAATTTTTAAAAAATAATGAAAATAACTTGCAAATTCAAAAGATGTCACACTGCTGGTTATGACAAGTACATTTGTGCTCACTTCCCCTCTATTCCAATTTATTTAAAGGCCAGCAGCAAAAGCATTGTACATAATGTGCTACAACTTTACTTTGCACCCTAGAAACCATTTCGTGGTCATACACATTTGTATGGCTGTTGTCTTTTCTGACTATATCAGGAACTTTTATTCCCTTCATCCTTACAGTGTCTGAACAGTATTTCCTTAGTGATGAACATTATAAATATTTGTGGGATATACTGTTGCACCATTCTTTTGTATAAAATCCTATGCCAGTTCCATTGTGGAAGGAATCAACTTTTACCCAAAGCAGCCCTCAGTGGCCTAGCTCCTGACCCGGTCTAAGCTTCCCCAGTCACTCCTCCTCATGCTTCTAAGACCCACTGACCATGGCCAACTCAATTGTCTTGCACCTTGTTAATTTGCTTTCTTCATGTTGTTCTAATTTGTCTTAAATATCTCTTTCCCTATTCTTTTGTGTGATCAATTCCATCACACCCAAAAGTTGCTGCCTTTCTATCATTCCCAAACATTTCTGGGATTTATTTTTGTCAAATTTTATATTAATCTCTATTTGAAAGATCAAACAATTAGAAATTATGCACGTCAATTTGCAATGAAATCATTGTATGCAAAAAATAAAAAATAAAAAGAACTGCATCTTCCTCTTCTAAGATCAAGAAGTTTACCTAATTGTTTGAAATTTTATGCAAGTATTATGGAGATTAAGAAAGTAATACAAAGAAGGCAGTTGGAATACATGAAATATGAATTAACAATCATTGTAATAATTTACTTTAAAATATATATTACTTATAATGTATCCTTTCTGGTGTTTCTGAAGGACAACAAGTCAGAATAATTTTCTGAAGATAATAACAAAAATGAATTACAGAAGATTACAGAAGCTGGAGAAGATGGTGGGGGAGATCAAAAGAGTAAGGATCTTGCTAATTATTATACTGAGGTTAAATATATATACTTCTGCATTGCATTAAAACATACTTATCTTTCATTCATCTGTGTTCTTTCTTCCTTTTTATTGGCAATAGTTGCATCCTCCCTTGATTCTACCTATTACTGACAATTCTTAAAGTGCTGGAGTATATCTTAGCATTGTTTCAGACAATCAAAGAAAAGAATTAAGATTTTTTTTTCCTCTATGCCCCTATGTAAGCACCATAAAAGAACTTACATATAAGTTTCTTGGATCAATCGTTGTTTGCTAGAGAGTCAGATAATCTAATAATATAGTTCTAATCATGATTCTGAGTTCTATTATTTTTCTGTCTTTCCAAAACAATGTAATACCAGGAATGGGTGCTTTTCAAAAATGAAAAAGAAAAACCTCAATTGATTTAAACACAAATAATAGATATCTATTACAACTCTCTTCCAGATTTAGGCCAGCAAACCCTGTAGAGAGATGAATAATGATATGAGAGATAAGAGAATATCGTTGTCAGGAGACGGGGTCTTCACTGAATGAAATGAAGCCCCAGGCTAACTCAAAGTGGCATATTTATTGAGAGACAAAAAATACATACAGTTTTGCTGAACACAGATGTTTGTTTTATGTAGCAAGGAAGACACTGTATAATGAAGCTTGGCTGAATAATTAACTTTTATCTGATTGTTCCCTCAAATATGTTCTCATTTTTATTCTAAGCTCTATCTCTGCCCAAGCTAGCAAAACATCCTATCTTTAAGACATATGGGCTTCTTGGAGCTAGCAGTCTTCTGCCTCCCAGAACAACCTGAACAAACATTGACCCACTGAATTTCACAAGGAATTTCACAATTGTCTTCAAGAACAGAGGATAATAAGTTGAGCTTATTGATGCATTTTATAAATACATTATGATCATCATATTAATCATTGGTTATTTTGTACCTGTACATTATATATCCTGATTCTTATTTTTCTCCGTTGCCTGACCTTTCCTTCAACTCAAATGTTCATATACATAAGCTTTGTTTCTATTCTTTGCACTTCACCATCAAATTTTTCTTTCCCTTCTTTACTTTCCTCTGCCCCCACCCAGTTCCTGTTTCCTTTTGAACATGTTCTTCTTATTTCACCATATCTATCATACATTTTGGACCTCATTTACATTCTTTGCTTCTCACACTAGAGAAGCAATATGGCATTTATAATCTGAGTTCTATTTATTTCACTTACAAGTGTGGATGCTAGAAACATCCATGTAGCTTCTAATATATCACTCTTTATGGGTAAGTAATACTTCATTTTATTTAAAAACAAAACAAAACACATTTTTATCCAGTTTCTTATCTGTGGACATTTGGGCTATTTTCAAGATTTAGCTAGCAATCTGTATGTGCCCAATCTTGTCAGAGAACAGTTTGGAAAAGAGATCAATACCAACCACATGATAAAGCTTCAGAATACTTTTATTCTCACTAAACTCCATGTAAAGCACAGAAATGTTTCATACTCAGTCCAAAAGAGTCATTGTTTAATAGAATTTGGTGTGGCATGGATCACAGTGTGAAAATATCTAGAAGAGTGTTGTGGCAGAGGTTAGACCAAAAGAAGTCACTGAGCGACTGACAACATAGTGACATTTGCCAAAGCAAAGAAGCACATGTGGAAACTCATCAAGTACTTTAAATTGGGTCCCTTGCCAGTTGTATTGACAAAATTCTAGTGAAATGTGTGTCTCCACAATATTTCCATATAGCTGATAAATTTAATCATAGTCACATTTCTTCTTTCTGGAAAAGAATTACATGAATGTATTCCTCTAAGTGGAAAATGTTGAATTGAAGTAAGAGCTTCCTAGACAGGACAAAAACATGCTACATGAAGAAGGAAGAAATCCAATACATTGTTTAGCAATATGAAGAAAATTATCCCAAGAGAAGTATTTCCACAGCATTCTGGGCTGCTTTTTTTTCTGACAGTAGGTAATATTAAAGCAAGCTCAATAAATGTTCATTATGAGAGGAATGTATTTATTTTGACTTTAAATATAAACAGAACAATTGCAACATAAAATCTGATAATAATATGAATAGGAAGGTATATCTGCAGGTATTCTGCTACCTCCCATGTCATGGGACAAGTAATTTATTTTACTGGGAGTAAATCAAGGTGTACTAAAGAAAGTCTGATGTAATCTAGGGAGCAATTCCCTGTGAACACTTATTTACTGCAGTAATTACCCCTGATTAAGAAAACAGCAGTAAAGAATCCCCATGTTCTTATCAAGGAGAGCTTGTACAGGGAGCTGTCCCAAGGGGAATGGTCATGGTTAGTCACAACTGTGACATGGACATTGTGGTCATGCTTTATTTTAGATAACAGCAGAATCAAAAGACAGTAAGAAAGAAATTGTCCTAATTCTATCAACCTGTTCCCAGGGATCTCATAACGAGGAACTAGTGTAAGTGCCAACGACTGCTGCTGGCTGAGTGGTGGCTCTGGCTGACGATCCTAGGCACTTACAGCCATCTGTTCCCCAAAATCATTTTTTAGAAAGATATATAAAACAATTAGCAAGTTAGAATTATACAGACCATGCCAAGAAAATGCAGTTCTGTTGAATGTAGTAAAAAATAAAGTTCATTTTAAATTTAAAAAAGAATAGAATGCAATTTATCAGCAATTGTTGGAGGTCAAAGCAAACAACAGTAATTCAATAGTAGAAAAATTGAAAAAAAAAAGGTGGTATTCTTTGACAAGAAACATTGTGTAGGTGATGAAAAGATTATGATACTAAAAATACTGAACATGGAAGAGCAATATAAAGACAAGGTTAGAAATATAAACAAGGCAGCTTCACTAGTATTCACAGTGCGTTCCTCAGAACACTCTGAAATAGTAAGTCTGAATAAGCAGGTTCAATAATGTCACTCATGAGTCAGACGTCACATTTCACAGAATTATTGAAAGAATTATTGAAATCAACCTTTAAAAATTTAGTCAGTTTCTAAGTAAATTATAATGTTTAATCTAGTCTAAGTCAGTGGGACAGACATCCATGGAATCTGGTAGGTTTGTAGGGGACACACCACTTTGAATGATGGACTGCAGGGCAAATCCTGAACAAAAATCTTGAAGCTATAACAGCAACACTCAGAACAATGTGGGGAAGAAAAAAAGAGTACAATACAAAATAACTGCCCATCAGTTACACAGATAATACAGGAGACCCCATTAAGCAAAAGATAATAAGACAAACCAAAGAACAGTCATTTCTCGTTTACCAAGAATCAAGTCTTTGTACTCACAAAATGTGGAATGGACAATTGATTTAAGAAGTTTCACAGACCCTTCAATGTATATTAAAAGGCAGCCCTGTAGTTCTCTTACAAATCCTTAATAAATTATATTTACATGTTTTTAAAATCATGAAACATCTATTTCCTTGAAAAGCAAAGCAAACAGAGCATAAATAAACCTACATAAAAAATCCCAGAGTAAAAGAAATATATTTCTCTAGTGCCCAAGAGTAGAGGATCTTGTTTGGTTCTATGTCATCAATAAAATGTCGAAGCACAGAAATGAATTTTCTTCCTATTTTCACAGTTAATTATACTGGATAAGATAGACAGCATCAAAACACTTTTTGGTTAAATATTGTCATCATCTTCTCACACATACTAAGCAGAGAACTCTCAAACTGTTGACAAATTATTTTTATCCTTAAAAATAACAAAATATGGTGTTCATTAGATATTTAGTTTATCCAAAGATCTCTGTTATTTCACAATGTATGTTAGCAGTTAGTTTTTTTAATATCATGACATAAAATATGGAAAACTCTGCTTATAACATATGTAGGCCTACAATCCACATTCTAAAAGTTCACGCTAACATGGAAACAAATTGGAGAGTGTAGGTATATGTTCTAACTGCATTTAAAAAATTAGCTGTAAATGCTAAGGTATCAGTGTGCTGACTGATAAAATCTGTGGGATGACATATTGTAATGGTGATTTATCCCACATATATCTGCAACTTAGTATAATCTGGATTCATTCAATTTGTCTCTAAATTAATGTAATCACCGTACCTTTGGTAAAAGTTACCCCTTCGATGGAATAAAAAAAGTTAAACAATAAAACAAATGACTTTTGCATGGAAGTATTAAGCTTGTTATTTCTATAAACTTAGTTTTTCACTTTTGAATCAAGATAAAATAAAACAGAATGTCAGAGAAATTGAAGATTAAATTATATGAAGTCAGATTTAATGATATTTTGGGTTTCTTTGTCACGTTCATGTTTTGGGGAAATAGGAACTTTATTTCCCCATTTCTAATTATCTTGCTCTCCCTTATAGCCTTAGCATATTGGAACAACTTATAAAACAAAGTATATTCTTCAGTTGAGAATTAACTGTCCAATAAAAGAATTTTTAAAATATTTATAATTTTGTTTTTGGTAGTAAAAATATATTAAGATTCTTTGCTTTGTCCTGAATGTACATGTCATCGCTCCATCTGTTCTGATACCAAATTCATGCTCTTTGCTGGAATGACTAAGCTATTGCGCTTTCTATGTTTTTGCTATTGTTGGAGTATTGTTTGATAATTGTTTCATTGCATTAAGCAGTATTCTTTTCTAATAAAAACTATACCATTCTTTCTAGCTTCTTCCCTTATGTGATATATTTGGCGCAAGATAATCAATTAAATCACATGAAACCATTAAAATCTGGTTTATGTTTAGAAAGACTTTTGCATCAACAAGCATCAGACTCAAAAATGAACCTGAGCTTCCTGCATATAAAATTAAACTCAATGAGATAGCCACATGCATAGTCATTTCATCAGAACTCTAAACTCTCCAAATTGTCTACTGTCTTATCTTCACAGGTGCCAGACACTACATAGTCAGCTCAAACTGAAATCCTTACCCTCAGAAAGACCATTCTCATAACACTTAGAATAAAATACAAACTGTCTATTATTACTAACACGAAAACCTTACATGGTTTTAGCTCTATCTAACTCTAAGTTTATTTTCTAATGTCTTATTACCCTTAATAATATTCAAGCCTCACTTGTTTCCTTCTTGTCTATCAAGCATCCCTCTCCTTCCACCCCGGGATCTTTGCGTGAGATCTTCTCTCTTCTTTGTTCTTCATTCTCATTGTTGCCACTCACTTTTCATCTCTGTTCCAAAGCCACCTTCTCAGATGACATTTCACAGGCACCTCACATCCCAGTTTGTCAATTCTCTACCATGTATCTCCCTGTCATTTCTTAATAGTATTTAACAGGCTCTAAAATAATATTACAGCTCATTTACTTGTCAGCTACCTGATCATCCCCTGAAGAAGAGAACTTTATCTCATTTTTTTCACTGTTCTACTCCTTGTTCCTAGTACAGTACTCCTTATTCCTAGTACACTTCTTATTACCTATTTTTGAATGAAGTTTTTAACAAAGAAAATCAAGTTGGAATTTAAGACAAAGTGCAGGAGAAAGTGAACAAATGATTACATGAATTTTTAAAAACCACTTAATGAATATTGAAAAGAAGGACAATGAGGACTGTAAGTGCTGGTCAGCAGCCTCTCACTGCATAAAAATGCATAAAAAGAAGAACAAAAACATCATCATGTTGAGGGTAAATTCTTCATAGATTGTTTGTCTTTCCACATTACTTACAGCAGTTTTTTTCCCTTGCACTAGCCTTTACATATTTTTGTGGGAATAGCCTCAGAAGATAGCTATGGTGTCTCTCTTTGAGACAAAGAGCAGCTTTGTTTGCTATTCAGATTAATAATACAGTTGTCGCCTTCCAAATAAAAATGTATGTATATTTGCTAGGACCTCTTTCTGAACATTTGGAGAATTCAAGTCTCTAATTGTGACAAAAGTGTCCTGTGTTCACAGAATCCAGCTGATGATGACACTGTGTCCCTGGCATGTGAGGACAGGACACTGACACACACACAGGAACCTTGTGCCTTGGGTACTGAAGTCTGTCACCTCTGAAACCAGGAGACCTGTGTCTTCTGCTAGTGTGTACAGAAAACCGAAGGTACCCCACTTAGTTTGCTTGCAAGCTAGTTACGTTTTTGAGAGCTTCATCATTCTTGATTCCGTGTGCATTAAGCCACTGTCCCTCAGAGAGGTGCTCGCGGTGGGTAATGTGAGCACACCATCTAGCCAGTGGAATTGAGCCTTTGTGATGCCACTGGTGAAGGAGTTTTCAAAATACACCCCGAGTTATACATCCACATGAGCTAAAAAGGGGCAGCCTTTGGGGCCCCGATTCTCCTCTGGTCTGCTGCTACTAACAGTTCCAAAGGCTTTATTCATCTCAGAGGCATCAGAAATTATTTCTCAGTAGGCCAAAGCTTGAACCAGTTCTCCACATGACCTGAGTAAATTTCTATTTTTAGATCTCAATTTGCTTTAAAAAAAAAAAAAAAAGAAGTTCAACAAAGGCTTCTGAGTGTCAAACTTATCAGTTTTTATGAAACTGTAAGATCACATTTATTGCATCACATATATGCTTCAAAACTTATCAGTTTATCTTTAAGTAAAAATAAAATTTGGAAAGAATAAAAATTCTTATGTCTAGGTTTTAGGAGAAGATATTAGCAATTTTCTTGCTCTTACTATTCAAAGCCTCAGCCAATCCCTATAAAGTGTATATCTCTTGCTTTTGTTCTATACAGACATAAGATGACTGTTAAGATTTAGAATATCCTTCAAAGGATGCACATGTTCAGAGGTGACCTTTCAGAAGGGGACACTATTCCACAGTGCCCTGGCTGACCTGCAGTTAGGAGGTGGGGCCAGGTTAGAGCAGGGTCACTGGGACTATGACCTGGAAGAGCTGTTTTCTGGTTACAGGTGGCTTGCATCTCCTGAACCTTCCATGATGCCATTCTGGCCTCAGAGTCAACTCTTTGTGGACTGAATCCCTTAAAAACTGAGAATCTTCCTTAAAACTGTGAGCTTTGGGCATTGTGTCAAAGTGATAGAAAACTGACCTTATCCCTGAAGCTAGTCTTCTTCTCATAAAGTAGCATCTTCCAGCAGGCATTTTTGTGACAAGCATTGTTTTAGAGACTGGTTAATAGGCAGTGTATAAATCAGACACATACATCTACTCTCTAGCAGCTTAAATTCTAGTGAAGTCATCGCTTGTATGTCAGGGGGAGGCTCAGAGATTCCAAGACAATGAACAAATACATGAAAAATTTACAGAGGATGATACACAGTAGGAGGTGTTGGAAAGAAAGGTGTAATTTTATGTTGAACACTCGAGGAGGAGGCTCCGAGGTTCCAATGCAATGAGAGAAAGACTTTGAAGTGAAGAATCCCATAAACTTCCCACGGCTCAGGGTCCGATGCCAGTTTATCTGCATTATTCAGCTAAGAGAGCAACAGCAAAATACCACAGAGGACACGACCCAAACAATAAACATGCATTTTCGGAAAATTTTGGACATAGAAGCCCGAGATCAAAAACCTCTCTCTTTGGCTTGTAGTGAGGCAACTTTACAACGCGTGCATACCTGGCTTTTCTCTAATCTCATATATCCAGGGTGGCTCTTGTTTTTTAAGACACCAGTCAGATTAGCACCAACCCTTAAGACATCGTGTTAACTGAATAGCCATTTTAAAGATCTGTTTACAAATACCATCACATTCTGAGGGACTGGGTTTAAGATTTCACTATGACTCATGGGGGAATATATCTTTGCCTGTAATTAAACTTGGAAAAAGATAGCTGGGAATTAAAAATTTGGCTTTATTTTCTTGCAACACAACTTTCTGAACCATAATAAATTATGGTACAGTCTAAACTGGATTCACACTTAGTGCCTGGTTTACAGAATTGATCATTGCTAACTTGTGAAACTGCAGCTACTTCAGGTGGTTTATGGCTCAGCGTATATGCCCAGGCAGGCATGTGGACAAACAAAACACAGAGGGTAGAAAAGGAAGGGG